>JAOUZG010039637.1:1197-15535 GCA_026289955.1 Argiope argentata
ATAAGTACTATATCCTTTCTGAGCATTAGATAATTCTTAAAGAAGGCTAAGGGTTTCCAACTTTCTCCTTCCAACTGTTGCAGCACGGATCCAACAGCGATGTCTGAAGCATCACTGAAGAGAGCTAACGTTGAGTCAGGATTTGGAAAACTTAATAATTTAGCATTAGCTAGATCTTTTTTGCACTGCTCAAATTTTTCTTTTGCTTCATCGGTCCTCGGAATTTTACGTTTATCCTTCTTTTAGGAGCCTTTTAAATACTCATGAAGAATGGGGTCAATTCATGGGTCACGCGTCACGTACCAAACAAACCGATTCTGATCAATTTTCATCCGTTCTGCGCATCTCGGGGTGTCTGCCGATAACGTTGGTGAAAGCATTGCAGTCAGTTGTGTCAGTTGAATAGCCGAATAATATGAAGAACTTTTAATATTTTTTAAATTTAATATTTTGAATGATTTTCACCAAACTTTTGTATTGTAATTTTATTTCTTATCCTAAAATTTCTATTAGTATTTTCAATGCAATTATTTTTTGGTCTAATTAATTAATATCACTTTTTAATTTGTTTGCTACCCTTTTATTCTTAACTTTCCCAGATATATTTTGTTTGCCCAAAAGATACATTTTGACAAATGGCTATGGTGGTGTTTTTGAAAAAATAAATATTTTTTTTAATTTAAACTTTAAATCACAGAGAAAAAGAACATAGCCTTCTCTGTAGGTTGAATTTTATAAATACAATTTTTAAGAATAAATATTACTCTTAGATAAGTTAAAATTTTGGAGCTTACCAATAAAATTATTACATTTTTTTTCTTAAGTAATGATTTTTATGAAGATACTTTCTTAAGTAAATGATTTTTATTTAAGACTTTGATGTTTTCAGTTTGCTCAGAAGAAAAAAAACATGAAACTTAAATTTTTATGTATATAATAAATTTTGTTTAAAATTGCAAATTAAGAACTATTAAAGGTAGATACCATTTTTTTAAAATCTATGCAACCAGAACCAGTTATTTTATTATAGAAACCATTAATTGGCAAACAAGTAAAATTATGTCTTCATAATATTTATTTAAAAAAATAAATGATTAAATGGATGTTTCTGTGCTCTTGCCAATTAAAAAAACAACTCAAAAGCTGTTTATCAACATTTCTTTTTCTAGACACAAAGAATATAAACATAGTATGGCAAGAATGTCAGAAATGATGAAATCAATTTTATTCAACAGAAACATCCTGAATACTGAACAACATTTTTTATCACCTATAATTGGTGATATATATATATATTATATGGTGATATATATTATTTTGAGCAATACACTTTTAAAGCAGAACATATCTGAAATGTATGTTAAAATTTTAAAGTTACATTGACAAAAATTACTTTGAACGAATATAAAATAAAACATACAATACAGTAAATTTAATAAACAATAATGAGATTATGATATATACAAATATAAAAGTAAAATAGAATATAAAGAGGAGTTGAAAGAATATGCTTTTATAGAATTTTATGATTCAAAATCAATAGGTTAAAGTAGTAGAAAAAATGTGATACATTAATGTAACAAGGAAGTAAGAAAAAAAATATATAAAAAAAACAAAAGATGATTTTCAATGAAAAGACCTATATTTTTTAAAACAGAAATCACTGAAGTGCACAAAGTGTATAACATGATATTATGATAATAATCCATTTCAGTTTAAATGAAGAAACGATGACATTTCTTTCTAACTATAGCAACAGTAGCTTGACATAAATTTGACTTGAATCTATTACAAATAAACAAATGTATTTAAAAAACTAGTAATAAGGATCTCTGAAGCCATCCATTTTGCTCTTCAGTTATTAGATGTGATTACATAGAAATAACAAAATAGTATGAATTACTACAAGGTAAAGAAATCTTTGAGGTTCATACTCAAAAAGCAAAACCTCAATATGCATTTTATTATAATGTCAAAAACTAAAAAACAAATACAAAAAATTATTTGATATTAATTAATGATCTTTGAAAGTTATACAACATGCAATTAATTGATATTATATAAGCGTGTATAAAGAACAACCCCTACAAAATATTTATACATTATAATTTTTGAAATGGCCCCTTCTACTATAACCTTATATAAGATATATTGCAGTTATCAATTCTCTCAGTGATATTAAACTGAGTATAGTCCTTTAAAAAGTTATTTTCAATTTGTATCCCATTTTCTTTTCTTTTTTTTTTTCAGTTCTCATTCAATTTGAAAAATTTTATCTGCCATCACAAAATCATTCAGTTCCAATACATTCATCAGACAGCTTTTAATAATAAAAAAAATTCCTTGTCAGATATGCTATCACAGTGTAATGGTGAAATGAAGTTGACAGCTCTTGAGGGTATGGCATAGGTATACTCCGTCCCGGCCGAAGCCATTCGGATATAATGATGAGCTGCCGCAAGGCAACCCCCACCGAGCACGGAAGTGCAGGTTAATCAGCTTAATTTTCATAAAACAATTCAAAGAACCAGTTAGGAAAAAGATACGAATTTAGATTCACAAAAAAACACCTTGTCTCCAAATATACTAATTATCAAACAAATGAACAGTGATTAGAGGAACATAAAAATGAAAACATCGTTAACTAAGAAAATGCTGTTAAAAGAAAAAGGAATAAACATTTCAACAGATATAAGAAGAACATTAAAATGAAAACAACGTTAACAAAGAAAATACTGTAAAAAGAAGAAGTATAAAACAATTATATACAAAGGAAGCTCTTGGTAACCTAAAAGCAAATAACATATATGCAAAATAAAGTTTCCATATACAATATAGAACATAAGAAAACAAAAGTCAAAGCAAAGTGTCATTTCAGTCTTTATCCACGGATTCCAACTGCTTAAGATTATTGATAATTTCAGAAGCACTTGTCCTAAAGAGAAGGAATTTTAATAGCAATTTGATGTCCAAATTTCTCCAGCCTGATTGCTATGTTGAGCGGGTCTTTTCCCATAAATCACATTCCTGTATAATATGATGAATGGTTCCAGTAGATTTACCGCATCTGCACTTATCAGATTTTCCAAATAACCTAGCTTGGTGAGCATTAAAAACCCCATGACCAGTTATTATTTGGTTTATGAAAAAGTCCCCATATAGTCTTTTAAGATGCACTGTTTGAATAAATTTTTTAGTCCAAACACCTTTATTGGAGGCTTCCCAACGAACCTGCCACTTTTCAATTATTTTTTTATTTATTTTAGTTCGCAGTTGAGTTTCAGTTGGATTGAAAAAATAATCAACAGTCTCTTTTTTAGTTGCTTCTTTTGCATAAAAATCTGCTTTCTCATTACCCTCAATCCCTATATGTGCTTTAACCCAAGTCAAATTAATATTGAATTTAGATTTAACTATTAACTTTTTTATTTCCTGTATGAAATTTTTATCTTCGTTTGGAGCTCGCAGTGTTTGTAGGGCTGATCTTGAATCTGAGATGATGTCCGCATTTATTAAATTTTCGCTTATTATGAATGAAACTGCCATATATATAGCTAGAAGTTCTGCTATACATACAGTTGTTAAATCATTTAATCTATACATTTTATTTCTTTCGACTCCATCCTGAAAAAAGACAAAGGCGCATCCCACTCGGTTATTTAATTTAGAACCATCTGTATATATTTGGTTTCTAGTTTTCGTCCCGTTAAAGAATCTCCAATTGATTTTTTCATACTCCTACGGGGCTGTGTTTTTTGTAAATTCGATATTAATTTTACCATCTACATTTTCACAGATTTTATGTTGCTTTATGGTTACTGAGACTACAATCATATGTTGTATTTTAAGATCTAACGGTGGGCATCCACTCAAAACTTGTAAAGCCTCATTAGATACTGTTGAGTAACATTTGGTAATAGCTAAAAGGGATTGACGTTGAATAGAGATAAGTTTATTATTTACTTTGACTAAATTTCTGTACCATATTTCACATCCATAAGAAATAATACTTTCAATGACGTCCAGATAAATTTGTTTCATTATTTTAGGTTTTAGGCCCCAGGTAGCTCTAGTTATTCTTCTCAACTTCTCTTGAATTTTTATTACTTTATTTTGAACAATACCAAGGTGTGGCAAAAATGTAAGAGCTGGGTCAAAAGTAATTCCAAGATATTTGATATATTTGGAGTATGATAATCTTTGATTGTACAGCTTTATACCAGGAAAATGCGTTACATCTTTCTTATATTTGATAATAGTATAAACAGACTTATTTTCATTAAATTGTAGATTAAAGTTGTTCGCCCACTTTTCCAGTTTATCCATGATTAGTTTACTTTTATTAGTGAATAAGTATGAGGCAGAAGCCTTCATGAGAATAATGATATCATCCGCATAAGCTTGCACTAAAGTATTTGCATCATCGTTAAATTCAATAAGTAATTCGTTTATGACAAGAAGCCAAAGTAAGGGTCCCAAACTAGAACCTTGTGGAACGCCCTGATCTTATTTCCATTTAGATCCATCAGTCAGTAAAATAGCTCTTCCAAGAAGAAAGTCATTCAATATATTGTTTAAAGCCAGTGGGACTTGGTATTTTTTGAATAAAATTCTTAGATCAGACCACTTTATAGAGTTAAATGCATTTGTAATATCCAATGAAACAATACAAGTAATTTGTTTTTCGTTTCTAGCTACGTCTATGTAATTCATGATAACTTTAAGTGCGTCAATTGTACTTCTATTTTTGCGGAAGCCATATTGATTTTCGTGCTAAAGAATATTACTTTCCAAGTAATAAGAAAGTATTTTAGTAACCAGTTTATCTAATACCTTCCCCATAACTGGAAGGAGGCATATAGGCCTATAGGAATTATATTCTTTGACATCTTTACCTTCCTTAGGTATTAAAACAATTTCTGCAGTCTTCCATATTTCCGGAAAGAAACCAAGTTTCAGACATGTGTTATATATTTTTGTCATCCATGTTTTGTTGGTATAAAACAATTCCTGTATTATTTCCACACTCCAACCATCATATCCCGGGGCACTCTTTTTTTTCATACTTAATAATGTGTTTTCTATTTCATTTGGCGTGAATTCTACCATATCCAAATCTTTAAGGCTAATATTTGCCTCCTCCTGAGAATCTACTGTAAAAGAGAAATGTTTCATCAAAATATAATCCCGACTTTCATCGTAAGTTTTTGTAAGTTCTCCATTTTCTTTGATAATCTGTCCTACTTTGATTATCATGCCTTTGTCTTTAATGATATTCTTAACGTTGCCATAATGTTTTTTTAGTGATATGACTTAAGAAGTTTCTAAAACATTCCTTTTTGGCTTGGGGTATCATCAATTTGTATTTAGCTAAATTTTCCTTATATTTCATATTCCATTGAATTCTTTCTTGTGAGTCAGAAGTCTTTTGATATCTTCTCCTTAAGGCTCTAGTTTTACTTCTCATAATGGAAAGTTTAGGTGTCCACCAAATAGCGTTTTTTTGTTGTTGTTTTATTTTTTGAATTTAATTGACAAATCATTTGTAAACCTTCGTCAAAGTCCTTCAGAACTTTATGAAAATTTTCTCTATTAGTTTTAATCTCTGAAAAGGAGTCCAAAAGAATTCTTAAATCCTTGCGGAAATCAAATAATTTTAAATTGTTTAACGACCATCTACCACGTGCAGACCTTGAATTCCCACTATGATCAATTCTAAATGTAATTACTTTATGATCGCTCAGTGTAATTTCCGATTCAACTTGCCAGCCTTTGATTTTGTTCCTAGTAATATTTTTGGTAAGAGTAAGGTCAATCCAACTCGTACCTCTAACAGAGTCAAAAGTAGGAGGCGAGTTCATGTCATTAATAATTTCGAGGTCCAGAAATGAGTTCCAAAAGATTTTTGCCTCTTTCATCCTGTCTGTCTTGACCCCAAGCAGGATTTTTAGCATTAAAGTCTCCATTTATTAATATGTCTTGATTGAAATATTTAAGAACGTATTTTTCAAGCAATTGTAAATTTTGAGTGGGATCTTCAGAAGGAGAGCAATACATACAAATAATTAACAAGTCTGACGAGTTAATAGCGACATTAATCACAATTATGTCCTTTTCAATAAGTATAGGTATATAATTTATTTTACTATTCAGTAAAATAGCGGTTCTTGCTTTGTCAGGCAAATAAATTCCGATGTTTCCATTTGGAATATCAACCAGGTGACCATTAAATAAATAAGGTTCAGTTATACAAGTAAGTTGTATATCTCTTGACGTTATAACATTACTAAGAACGGCAGCAGCAGACTTTGTATGATTTAAGTTGATTTGAGCGCCAATAAAAGAAGACAAACTCGTAGAATTAAAGGTTTTATTCTGACCGGCCATAGTCAATTTTCTTTTTCAAGAACTCGATTTCCTTTATATAGGTTTCACATTGTCTGCTCCTGACGTCATGGTTTATTTCAAACTTCGTTTTATATTTTTCATTATGCCATTTACAATTATTGCAGCCAGTATCATTTTGGCAGGTTTCTGCCTTATGATCTTCTCCTCCACATCTTAAACATTTAATTATGAACTTATCCTTTTCTGGGCATTTTACCGCCAAATGTCCGTATTTATAGCAGTGAAAACATTGCCTTACTCTAAGGTATTCCCTGGTTGAAAGTCTATATCATCCTAAGTTTATTTTTTCTTCTTAATGGCATTATTAAAGGAAGTCGGATCCATAGAAATTATCCAGTTATTTCCTTTAGTGGTTTTCATAATATATTCATGTTTAATTTCAGCCTCTGCTAAAAAGTCATTCTGTTCTCTTAATTGTTGTATAGACTCCTCTATATTCAAGTTTTCTTCCACTCTATATATAATGATTTTGGGGTTAATCTTTTTTGGTCTCCTAATAGTTATTTCATCTTTTAATACGTCATTATTTCCAATCTCATCCATTATCCTTTTAATTTCTTCTTCATTACTCACTTCTATTGCTATTCCACCGTTATTTAGATTTCTTATGTTACGAATACCGACTTTTAGCTTAGCTGGATTAATGGTAGTTTGTAATTTTTCCTTCAAATTAACCCTTTTACCTTCCTCTTTGGAGTAGAACAGCGCTATGCTGCCCTCTTCTCTTTTGCGGCTTCTTGAAATTTGTCTATTTCTTTTCAAAATTTGTGGGTATGATTTTCTCCCAGAGTCATCTTCTTTGGTCAACCTAATCGCGTCCAACTTAGTTTCTATGAGTTCATTCTTCTCATGAAGTTTTCCACGTACCATTTGTATAACAGATTGCTGTCTCGATATTAAGGAAACAAAATCCGCCATAAAATCTCTCAGTTTCTCACTATTGTCTCTACTCAGTTTATGGATATTTTCTAAAAATGAAAATACCGATGATTGTGTAGTAAGGGCCGTTTTGATGAAGTCCTCGGGATCATCCGCCATTTTATAAACAGTACTATTAAACCAACTACTTGAAACTTGAAAGAAATAATCAAACTATGCAACACAGATTTGTGGTAGCTGATGTTGTCTACAATGTCAGAAGTGTTGCCAACTTTTATTAAGTATCTAAATTCTTATATGATGAATTTTTAAAATTATTGAGAATAAATTTAGTCAATTATATTCAGACATAATAGCTTTAAAAATTTGATTTTTTTTTCTCTCGCAATTTCCTATCAGTCTTCCCATGAAAACTAAAGATGGTGAAATTGTTACGCGACGAAACTACGTCACAACAACAACAAAAAAAATCAAATCAGCAATATCAAGCAGTAGATCAAAAAAAGTATTAGCGTTGAATCTTCTGTGACGGGTTCCTGGTCCAATGAATAAACAAAGCATTCAAAATTGAACGGTTCAATCATTTAAGTACGTTACGCGCATGCGCGGTGAATCCTGGGTTCAATATGGCTGCCATCCAAAATGGCGTAGAACACAAAACAATAGTCAAAAACGCGATTTTTCTTCAAGATAATCGTGAATGTAAATAAAAATTCCTTACCGGTGTAAATATGGATGTCCCAAGAGTTACCGCACACACAAAATATTTAGCCAAAGTGCACTATAACAAATCAAAACATCATTTATAGTAAGAGCATAGAGAAACACAACCGATGTAAACAAAGCCAGAACGCGTTCCAGCTCTTGAGGGGTATTTTGACTATCATATATTTTAGAATATTTGCTTCCTTATAAAAACTGGAAGTCATTTGCTGTTCTCTTGGATTGATAGGTTTCTATGCAGTCAATAAAAAATCTGGAGTTTTTATTTTCAAAAATCAAATGGATTTTTAATTTTTTCAAAAAAATTGAATGGATGCTTCAACATATTTAATTTTTGCAGATCTTCAAAATTAAAAGAAGAATAGAGAGAAAACCCTGTCTTTAGTGAAATTTGTTAATGCCCTTATTTTAATATTATTAACAGTATTCTCAGGAATGAATCTTTTTCACAGAATCTTGAAGCTCATTTTGTAATTTGTGGAATATTTCAGAAAAAGTATCATTAAAGTATGTAGCATTCAATTTATCAAATTAAGAGCACTTTTAATACAATACATCAATTATAAATGCTGGCAACAATCAATACGAAAATTGGATTTTCAGTAATTGGAAAAGATCCATTTATTTAATAAATCTTAAAGAAATTTATTCACCTCCATCCAAGTCAGCATTACAGCCTCTAATTTTCAGTTAAGAGATATAAGTTTTTATAATAAAAGTTTGTTTACTTACGTCAATTAAATTTAGATAAGATTTTGTAGAATAAATGTAATGTAATATTCATGTAAACATTTCAAAATCTTCTAAGCATATTCAAAATTATCAGAAAATCCCATCAAATGTCAATAAAGGAAATTAGAAATGCACTGAAGATTTTAAATGTCCTCATTTGTTTTAGACAGCAAATCACGTACCGATTTCTTTTCCTTTGAGAGGGTTTTCTAAAAAAACTGCTAGAACTGTTTTTGGGTTTCAAAATTCTGTGAATATAAACACACTAAATGAATTCTTGAAGATAAATGGCGCATATCACAACTTCGAAAACAACAACCTTCTATTCCAAAGCTAACAACTAATGCCAGGATTGTTGAAAGGAGACTAAAAAAATTCATTTTATCATGGCAGTAACTTGTGTTTCGCATTAAAGCATCCAGCAGCACATTAGTATTTCATCTTTTAACTTTAATAGGAAGACAGTAAACGACTCAAAATTACAGCTACAAATGTAAACAAAAAATCCGCTTCAAACTTGGTGGAGGGCGTTAATGACAGACTCATCGAGGAAAGCGTTGCGGATGAAGACTTAAATGCCATGCGCAGAAGTCACATGTCACGTACCTTTTACGTCACATGAATTGACCCCTGTAGTGGTCCCGCCGCGAAGCGGATGGATACAGGAGAAAAATCACACGGCGAAAGAAACTGAGTGATTCGGCAGATTCAAAGCACGGCGGAAGAAACTGAGTGATTCGGCTTATGTACTTTCTACTAGTGGCGTTGGCAACAGCTGCTAAGATTATTCAAAATAAATAACGGCCAGAAGAATTCCAATGTTATCGTTTTGCTATTTAATTTTGATGTAGTTCAAGCTTTGGATATATTTGATTTTTACCTAACTGTAAATAACTTTAGTATTATTAAATATAGTATGTTTGAGTTAAATTGGAATTGTTTAATTCATAGACTTCCCGATAAATGGTGACTTTGGACATTTTTTAACAAGTTAATCTTTTGCTCGTTAAAATTTTTTACCGAACTGCATCCATGGTATTGTGCCTTTTCAACAACTTTTGAGTGCTCCTCTGTTTTTATCATCGTTTATTCCTGGAAATACCGTATTATTTTTGGTTTCTCGGTTTTGGATTTTGATTAAACTACGACATGCAGAACGAAAGTCAAGAAATTGCACGGGTCGCTGTAAAGCCACCCCCATTTTGGAGGGCAAACCCTGAGATATGGTTTAAACAGATGGAAAGTCAATTCACGCTAGCTGGAGTCACTACCGAATTGACAAAATTTCACCACGTGGTCTCCGCCTTACAACCTGAGGAGTTGGCCGTGGTCGGTGACATCATACTTAATACACCGACAGAGGATCCTTTCACCGCGATTAAAAAACGACTGTGTGATCAATATGCGGATACTGAGTCGCAGCGTCTAAAAGACTTAATATCGGGAATGCAACTCGGAGACCGACGCCCATCACGACTTCTATTGGAAATGAGGAGCAAGGCTGGTACGAAAATGAATGATGATTTGTTAAAATCTTTATTTTTGCAAAGACTACCGACAAACGTGCAACAAATTTTGGCGATTTCAAATGACAATTTGGATAAGCTTGCCGAGATGGCAGATGGTATTATGGCAACAACTAGTGCCTCCTCAGTAAACGCAATAGCGGTTTCCGCAGATGAGCCAGATTTACGGACGATGTTAAGTGAAATAACTACCCACCTCTCTCGTCTAGAATCCCGTCCACGTGGCTATTCAAGAAACCGCAGTAAACAACGTTCTTCAAGCCGAAATAGACAAACGGAGAATTCAGCGCACTGCTGGTACCACAGAAGATTTCAACAAAGAGCTACGAAGTGCCGACCCCCCTGTTCCTTCCATGCGGAAAACTGCTAGAGCCGTCATCCAATCAAAAGGGTGACGGCGAGGCGACGATTCACCGTCTGTATTTGGCAGATAAAACATCTTCTTCACGATATCTTATCGATACTGGAGCGGATGTCTCCGTGGTTCCTCACACTGTCTATAAGCCAAGCAGCCAAGCTGCGCGAATGCAACTGTTTGCTGCAAACGGGACAGTGATTCCAACCTTCGGACAACGCCTGCTGAAAGTTGATCTTGGTCTAAGAAGGGATTTCCACTTGCCTTTCATAATTGCTGCTGTGTCACAATCAATTATCGGAGCCGATTTCTTACGCCATTTTGGACTTGTAGTGGACATTAAGAACGGTGTTTTGATAGATCCATTAACCACCTTGCAGACAAAAGGAACTTTATTTGCTGGAAATTGCACTGCTGTTAAAGCAATCATTGAGGACTCTAAATTCCACAAATTGCTAGCAGAATTTCCTATGCTTATTAAAGCAAATTTTACTCCAAATAAAGTTGTTCACGAAGTGGAACATTGGATACAAACAAAGGGACCACCTATTTTCTCGAAACCCAGACGATTGCCACCAGATAAACTGAAAGCACCATCCCAACGTAATTACAGTCACGTAATGACAGACTCATCGTGGAAAGCGTTGCGGATGAAGACTTAAATGCCATGCGCAGAAGTCACATGTCACGTACCTTTTACGTCACATGAATTGACCCCATTGCTTGGTTTTTGGCAGCATCTTTGATGTATCGCCCATAGAAATCAATGAGACCAAGGAAGGTACGCAATTCATGAATAGTTTTCAGCAACTTATAATTCAAGATAGAATTTACGCTTTCAAGAAGAGGTTGAGAGCCTTGAGGAGTGATCAGGTATCTTAAAAATTCTAACTGATTTACTCCAAAAATCGACTTTCCAAGATTTGTACGAAGACCATATTTATATTAAACGAGAGAAAATTATTTTTAGATGCTCTGAATGTTCATGTTGAAGAAGCTACTAAAATATCATCTAAATATGCAAAAATAAAGTCCAATCCAAAAAAACACTTCATTAATAAAACGTTGAACTGTGGATGGGGCATTCCTTAGTCCAAAGCTCATAACATTAAATTCATATAAGCCGAATGGTGTTATGATTGCTGTTTTTTCTTTATCTTCTTCCGCTATTGAGATTTGAAAATATGCCTTAAATAAAACAATTTTTGAGAATATTTGTTTGTTTTTTAAGATATGATGGAAGTCTTCAATTCGTGGAATAGGATAACGATAGGGAATCGTTTGTGCGTTTAAGCACCTGTAGTCCCCGCATGATCGTAAACTTCCATCCTTTTTGACAACTAAATGGAGTGGACTGGCCCATGGAGATTTTGAAGGTCTAATTATATCATTATATAACATAAATTTGAACTCCTGTTTGGCTAATTTTAATTTATTTGTATCTAACTGGCGAGCTTTTGAAAAAACAGGTGGACCTTTTGTAGCTATATGTTTCACATTATGTTTTGAACTAGAAATTAACAAATTTGGTTTGGTTAAATTCGGATATTGTAACAACAATTTTGCATACTGAGAATTTTTATCAGTCGTGCTTATGCTACCGGCACTTGTTATACACGTAATATGGCTTCGAATTGATAAATTTGTAACACCATCTATTAATTTTCTATTATGCATATCAGTTAGTAATTTAAATTTGGATAAGAAGTCTGCGCCTAAGATAGCGCGATCCACTTTAGCGATTACAAAAGGAAACTGGGATTGTCGACGTAGGCCTAAATCCAAAGTTAAAATTTTAAAACTAAAAGTGGATATTACTGTTCCATTTGCAGCATACAATTTAAAGGAATTACATACTTTATGGTTTGATGTGGCTGGAGAAATAGAAAGATCAGCACCACTATCAACAAGAAAGCGTAAACCGGTTGTTTTATCGGTAATAAATAAACGGTAATTACGGCAATCTTCAAACTTCTTTGTAGCAGAATCTGTCGTCGAAACTACTGCTGTTCGGAGTTTTCCGACTCTTTCCAGCTGCATGGACTCTTGCATTTATTCGGGTAATATTTATTTCCAAATTTTAAGTGAAAATAATACAATGTTCCATTGGGATTGTATTTGTTTCTAGACTGAATACGAGTCCGAGTCCGACGAAAATCAGATTGGCGAAATTTATTTCTAGCCTGCTGTGCACTTTTAATTCAGAAATCTGTTTTTCTAGGTTAGAGATTTTTCCAGCGTTGTACCCATCACAGAATTTTCAGAATCAGCAGAATAAATTTCTGTAGATGAGTTCATTTCAAATATTTTATCTGCCATTATTGACAAGTTGTCTAAATCTTCGTTACTTACAAACAAAATATTTTTATGGATTCTGGCAACTTGCCAAGCCACAGAGTACGCAAAACTTTATCGGATATATTTGTTCCGCCAAGCGATTTCATCTTTCTCGGTAGTTGACTAGGCTTCATATCGCCCAAAGATATTCCTGTAAGCAATTTTGTTATACCTTTTTCTTCACTCTCTTTAAAAGTACTGAGCAGTCGCTCTTTTGCCGCAGCATACTTATCTTTCCGATTACTTTGAATTATATCCCATATATTTTCAACTACTTTCGCTTCTAATTGCGCGACAAGATAATTAAATTCAGTTTAATCTTGGTTTATATTTGCAATGGAAAATTGGGCTTCAAACTGGAAAGACCAAATTTCAGGTTTTTCTTCTTAAAATGGAGGAATTTTTACGCTTACCTTGTTTGTTTCATATCGCTCATTTGCAGCGTTCAAAACAGAAGAGTCGCCGGTAGCCTTACAACTGGATAATTATACTTTTCACACTTAGGGTCACCAATTGTGGCGCTGTTATATTCAGTTCATAAAGAAAGGTTATAAAAACATCATTATAATTTCAGAATGATTTATGCAGATTATATTTCATATTAAAAAGAAGCGAAGCTATATCATATCTACATCATTTTTATTCCATCAACAAGCAACTAGTGTTGCCAATTCCTTTTGATAAAACTTGTGAAAACAAAGATAATAATAATACAGATATAGCTGCTACAAGTCTTCCGTCTCCTGTTTATACGTTCTACACCTTAAACTCTTAGACTACTATAAGACATTTTTGTACAACCCAAGTAGCACACAAATATTGTAAAATATTGATCAATATTCGAAATATTTCTTAATATTGTAGAATATTGTTTAATATATTATATCGCACGAATATTATGGTAGAAGGAGAAAAGTTTCAAAGAACTCGAAGCCAGAACCTACTAATCATAAAATCGAGATTCAAATGGTATCATTACGGAAGCAAAAAGGATTTAAGTTATAAGGAAAGAACATATTGACAATCAATAAATTGTAGAGGTACATACTTGGTTATTTTAGGATGGCAAAGAAAATCAGGTTATTATATTTAGGGACAAGCACAACTGATTAACTAAGATACCTCGGGCCCTTTCATAAAATTCTTCACTTACTTCTGTGCTGATGGGAAAAAGCCTTTTAGCGTTTTTGAAAGAAAAATAAGCCAAATAACAATTTAGGTTTAAAAAGTATAATTATTAAAGTTATTAATGTTGAATGAAAGATAGTTATGTATTAGCTAAATTAGCATTCCATTTTAAAGTCTCACAAGGATTGTTTGGGATTGGACTCTTCATTTTCAACTGTGGTAAGATGATGATGATACACTCCACTAGTGG
>JAOUZG010039639.1:0-11179 GCA_026289955.1 Argiope argentata
ATAAAGTGCTGAATATTTCAACAAGAGATAATTGCCTTTCAGAAAAATCTGAAAATTCAGAGATAAGTTATCTTTGCATCTGACTTCGTAAGCATCAGATATTAAGTGAATTGCATTTATTTGCTTTTGAAACCCTTTAGAAAACCGTTGTTTTATATTATCTTCTAGATTATACTATTATTAGATGTCAACTATCCATACATATAAACTGAAAAGTTTAAAGATGCGCGCAAAAACAAATCTATCCCATTTAGTCATGACATTTGGCATACAAATAGGCATAATTGTGACTTAATGCAATTCGAAATACAAATTAAAAAATAATTCAGACATTTTTTCATTATCATCTTACAACATGAAGTTGTTTTGGGGATGAGGTTTTTGGCATCAACTAGAATCCGTAGGCGAAAAATAAAGATTTTATAATCTGCACGAGCATTTCAAAAAATCAGCTTTTAATAACGCGTTGCCATTGCATATACTAAAGCTCTGATTAAGAATAAATAAGTTAATGGCTACAGCAAATAAAACCTAGAAAAATGTCATTTTGAGCAAGTGATTAATACGAAATGAAATAAACAGGAAACGTCATATTTTTTTAAAACAATAAATACGAGATAAAGTTTTTGTGTGGATCGTTTGCAATACTAAAGTGATACATTCAAATCAAACAATTAAAATGAATAAAAAATATAATTTGACTCGCACTAGCACGTGGTGCTCAGGCGTTCAAGAAATGATGTTCTGACATGATACATTGAAATATGCATAGCAGATCCATTTTAATCTTTATTTTAATATTTTTTGAATGTCTAAACATATTTGTCCATAGCATAATAAACGAATTACTCTTGTAGGAGTATTTAAAAAAAGGAGCGCGAAGACTTAGTGAATTCGAAAAGATTAAAAATTTCTCAGTGTAACAGAAAGAAAAAAAAATTGGTCTTTTGGAGCAATTTTTTTTTTTACGTAGCTATTTGCGTTTTGTAATTATCGTGTTGTTTAGTATTCAAACAGACATTCGTCTGAACGGATTTCGTTCAAAATTTGATAGATACCAACAAAATTGGTCTAAAGTCCATGTACCAAATTTTATCTGTCGATCTCAAGGTGTTTTTGTATAATCGTGTTCACAGACAGATAGTAGACTAATGGGAAGACATAATTCCGAAAATATATTTTCCCAACATGGGAAGGTCTAAAAGAAGGGGAATCGTCAAAACCACGAATTTGGATTTTTGAACAAATACAATACTTTCTTTGCACATATTTCGAAGACTAGAGAGTAAAAAAAAATCCCAACAAGAGCTTGCGCAAAAAACAGCCATTTCTATTAGCCGTTCACTTCCTCGAGTTGCTAAACTGACTGATCCGAAATGTTCCAGGAAAGCAATAAATGTCAGCAATCGCAAGAAAGACACTTAAAAAGGAGCTAAAAATATTTCATTGGGTGTCCAAAGCGTAGTTATTAAAAAACAAGTCTCGAGACTTCCTTTTTTTATGATCCGAAGAGAACTGACACGGCACGAAAAATCGCAGGCAGTCATAACTTTGCTTTTTTGCGAAAACACAGAAACATGGACGAATTTCAACGGTGGATAAGAAAATATACAAGAAGAGTTCGAGAAAAGGTTGTAAAATCCCGGCCGCGCTCAAAGACGTCTATCAAAGACCCAGCATGGCGCCGATGCGGAAGTTTACCTATAAAATATAACTTGTCAAAATAAACGGACTGTATTTTTTTTTATGAAGAGAAACAACAAAAAGTTCTCAATATAGAATAAGGAATACAAAGCGGTAAACACGAAGGAAAAGTTCGACATTAATATCAATAATATATTTTGAAAGAAGAGGCAGCTATTTTCAGGGCCCGACATGGCCTAGTTGGGGCCCGGGGCAAAAGCTTTTTCGGGGCCTCCTCTGCTTCACTACTTTAGTAATGAAGAACGTGTATTAAAAAAGGAAACTTAAAATAAAATTTAAATTCGATTTGGGGGTCCTCCACTTATGTGGGGCCCGGGTCAAATGCCCCGTATGCCCCTACCCAAGAAAAGAAACGACCAGGTTGTCACATTCAAGGCTTGTAAAATATGATGCTTTTACATAATCCCATATTCGATGAAAAATCCAATCCCTTTCTGCTTCACTACTTTAAGTAATGAAGAACATGCATTAAAAACGAAAGCAAAATAAAATTTCAATTCAATTTGGGGGTCCACCACTTATGTGGGGCCCGGACCAACTGCCTCGTATGCCTCAGCCGTAGCCTGGCCCTGTTAGTACCCCCGAAAAGAAACGACCAGGCTGCCACATTGAAGGCTTGTAAAATATGATGATTTTACATAATCGCATGTTCGAGGAAAAATCCTATCCCCTCCCCCCCTCTGCTTCACTACTTTAGTAATGGCATAAGTATACTCCGTCCCGGCCGAAGCCATTCGGATATAACGATGAGCTCCCGCAAGGCAACCCCCACCGAGCACAGAAGTGCAGGTTAATGAGCTTAATCACTACTTTAGTAATGAAGAACATGCATTAAAAATACTTAAAATAAAATTTCAATTATATTTGGGGCCCCCCAATATAATTTCAATTATGCAGCTCGGGGCAACTACCCCATGTGCCCCTGCCTTAGTCAAGCCCTCGCTATTTTTCTGATCGATTAAAACCGAAATTTTACACATAACTGTAGACGTGAAATCACATACTAATTTTCATACATTTATATCATTGCATTTTCGCGCCGTTCGCGTTTCTATACTTAAGAAAATATAGATGGCTAATATTTACTATTACTATTGGCTAATATTAAGTTCATGGCTAATATTTACAAGTGAAGTGAGACTCAAAGCATTCAAACTTGCCTTCGATTGGCAGTATTGAAATGTTTACAGATCGTATTCGGATTTAAAAAGAAAATTAAAAAAGGAATTAAGAGATTGATTAATAATATCCCATTCTTTTAAATAGTTTATTTTATCTAATTATATCAAATACAGTTTTTGAACTTAATGGTGTACAGAAGAATCCAAAACTAAAAAAGATTAAAATGAAATCTGCTTGGCATATTTCAATGTATAATGTCAGAACATCATTTCTTGAACGGCCAAGCACCACGCGCTCGTGCGAGTTAAATCATATTTTTTATTCATTTTAATCGTTTCATGGAATGAGTCACTTTGGTACTGCAAACGATCCAAAGAAAACTTTGTCTTGCATTTATTGTTTTAAAAACTTATCACATTTCCCATTTATTTCATTTCATATAATCGCGTGCTCAAAATGGCATTTTTCTAGGTTTTATTTGCTGTAGTCATTAACATATTTCTTTTTTAAAAAATCAGAGCTTTTGTAAATAAAATGGCAACGCGTTATTAAATACTGATTTTTTTGAGAGGCTCGTGCAGGTAATAAAATTTGAATTTTTCGCCTACGGGTTTTTGTTTACCTCATTCCCAAAATAACATGTTCTGACATGATAACAAATTATGAAACAAAAACTAGGAAGAATTTTCCATTTGGAAAAGTGTCATGTGACGTGAGGTATCGTGCGATCAGATTATTATCCACCACTAATCCTCGTGCAAGTTTTTCAATTCAATGATTTTATTTAATAAATAATATATTATAAGTATTTGATGAGACTGATATAATGTAAACACTTAATAACTCAAAGTCAGTTTTAAAATCAAGATATAGAACTCAATTTTATCTCGCAGTTCATGACACCCTCAAAACACATCCTTTTTCAGCACCACTAAAACATCTATTTCTACTGGTACGTCGTCAAAAAGCATTCACTTCTAGTTTAGCAGTTCGTTCTGCAATTCTTAATCACCATTCCAAATTACACGTCCAGGAACAGACACGAGATTTTTTGAGAAATAGATGACGGCATCCAGCCAGAAATATTATCACCCGCTATAATACTTGTCAAAATTGTTTACGGGGATGAAATGTAAGAAAAGCCTTGAACCGGGGTGCAGAACAACCAGAATAACCGCTTCCACAGACACATGTTTCAGGCAGTTTCCGAAAGGGATCGTAAACAACCGGGCAATGTTTTTTTACATTCTATAATTTGTCTTCGAAATTGGGCGAGGGGGAAAAAAAAGGCAGAAAGAAAGAAGAGGATGGTTTAGCGAATCGATGAGATGATTCTGGGAGGTATTCTGACGATAATGAGATCATCTGGGAAAGGAAGACCACTCCATGATTACACCTAACTAAAGTTACTAGATTTTTCTAGATTGCAGGGTGGATTGTTTTAACCCATCACCACCTCCCCCCCTTTTTTTTAAAAAAAAAAAAGGTCATCAGGGATAGATAACCGATTATACCGGGTGTCCAAAAAGTTCCCATACTCCAAATTTAAAAAATCATTGTCCATGATTTTTTTTCAAGTATATTAAATTTTGCCATGCGAGTAATGAAACCATGGACATGCTTGAAGCTTTTTTCGGCGATCGACTTATCTCACAAAAATCTTTGGCCACCTCGATCCCCTGATCTGGTCATCCCGGACTTTTTTCTGTGGGGATATTTAAAGGACAAAGTTTATGAAGGTGATTCTCAAACAATAGATGATTTGAAAATCGCAATTACCCAAAGGATACGAGAAATCACTCCTAGCATGTTAAAACGCGTTTCCAAAAACATGCGCAAACGAGTTCAGCTTTGTCTCCAAGAAAGGGATGGACATTTTGAACATTTATTATAAATGTAAGTTCAGTATTTTTTCTTTAGTTATGTTAAAAGTGCTTTTTATCATTGGCATAAAAATAATTCTTTTTAAACCTGTTGTTTTTGTAAAATAAATTCGCAAATCATCAGTACGGGAACTTTTTGGACACCCTGTAGTAGATAAACGCCTAGTCAGTGGCGATATGTAAGTATTTAGCACCTTTAAGCAGATTATAAAAATATTACATTAAATGAGATTCTCATAAGAATCACATTTAATAAATATGTCAATTTCATTTCAAATTTTAGCACATTTTTAGAATGTTAATAATTTTTTTAAAAATTATTTTTATGTTAAGACCCAAAAATTACCTTTTTAATGATATCGATTTTAATTCTGAATAATTTATTTCCTGCGATTTCACAATATTTTAATTAATTTTAATACACTATCTATACATAATATAAAATGAAGTCTCCTGAAAGCGTCTATGTTTGAGTCTCAATAACTCAAGAAACAGTTAACGGATATTGGAGATATTTATTTGTAGAGCATTTATCGGGAAAGGCTTTAGTACATTAAAATCACATCAAAAATGAAAAGGGTAGTTTTATAATTGTGATGTTAACTTAGCACTTATCCTTGCAAGCGCAAAAACTTCAAACTGCGCATGTGCAAATAGTAAGAGTTGTAGTATGCATATGAGATACATTTCTTTGTTTATGTCTGATTTTAAACAGCGATTCGAAACTCACAATGCCCCTCCCCCCCCCCCAAAAAAAGAAAATTCACGCTTGGCCGGAAGAAGAAAGAAACCTTCGATTAGCGAACATCAGAGAAATAATTTTCATACTTCGGGAAGGAGAAATAACAGTCTTTTTTTAAATCGCGCTACAACTGAATTGCGGAGACAGAATGAATCGAAAACATATTGTAGAAACATACTAGAATATCAAAAGAGAACGTTCCCACTGGTATAAGGCCGTGATTTTAAGCAAGAGAAATCATTTAATGTAAGTGATTGAAGACCAATCTGAACTTGTGGAACATGGTAGAATTCTTAACCAAGGCCGTGAAATAATCATTTCATTCTCAGCGCTTAAATTCGATTTCCGTCATTTGAAAAGTTTTTGCTAAATATTTTCTTCGTTATTGAAAACGAGCCGTCATATTCCATAGAATCTTAATATTATATTCCGATGCCGATCGAGAAAATGTTCAATAGGATAAATTTATAACATTTTAAATAACAGTTTGCGAACTGTAAATGAATTTGCTTCATATGATATCACAATGTGTGAAACGTCTATCTGAACATTATTAAGAAAGAAAAAAGCATTGGAATAATATTACATATTTAAATAAAAATTTCCATATTTACAATACAAATTCCCATAATTTACATAATTCATAAATATAAAAAATTTCAATTTTTTCGATATATCAATAGTTATTTGATAAGTTCATAACCAGAGAGCAACGCTCCCCCCCCTCCCAAAGAAAAGATTGTGTGGACGTATTTAGAGATAACTGCAACCCTTAAGTTTAATTGAGTTCTTTGCCTACCAGCTAATAAGAGCTTTAAACCTTTTGAGTAAACTAAGGTCAGTGAGGATTAAGTTCAATTATATTAACGATCAGTTTTAAAACAACAGTAGGACCATCTTGGAAATGACTCGTAATTTTGAGTCACAGCTAGACGATGAGAACGACCCCTGAATTGGCACTCCCTCTCCAAACTTCCGCAAAATACAAGAGAGAGGCCGTTGTCATGACTTGATCCTGGTCGATAAAATAAACGGGTAGCGTTTAAATACAAATATTTCATTTACAGCTTATATACAATAAAAACAACAGCAACTCGTCCTCTTCTGGGTTAATATGTTGGGAAATATTTACATCTGGATAAACAGTTCCACGACTAACACGAACAGGCTGTTAGCGTATCAGGCTACTGCGGGTAGCTCAAGAGATCTACGGATTTACATCCGGTAGATCTTGAATTACGAAACTCGAGATCACGTGGTATCTCTTCGGCTGTCCAGCTCTTCAGATCTCAGCTCTTCTCGTCGTCGTCTCTCGTCCTTTCAAAACCTTCCATTTTAACTTTGGTAAAACTCCGCCTCTCAGGTTCGCATTGGTGGGCTGGAGACGCCGATCATCCAATAATTCTTCAGGAATATTCCCAGTGGTCAGCAGTTGACCGTGGGAATATTTGCTAATCGTCCAACCTCTAAGCAGACCCCTCTACAATAGGGAAATATTCACATTGGAGGTTTTGGCATTTATTTGTTCAGAGGGCCATAAAAAGCATGCGTGGTTCATTATCTGAACTTTATTCAAGTTCGGGTGTTCCCATAGGAGAAATAGTTACGTCTGGTGTTTTGACACGGTTTCCTTCTTTAAAGGGCCCTTTAAATCGCATGGGCGGTCCATTATCTAGACTATTCACGTCCAAATGCTGACACTAAAGGGGGCGAATTCACGAAGGCGATCACAAAGGAAGGAATCGTCCCACAGCTTAGTAGATGTAATAATGTTCAAACATGTGTCTCTTAGAAAGGGAGGGAAGATTTACAACTTCTTTACACCGTTGGCCTCGACGGATAAAAAAAGTGGCCCCCTCAGTGTGGGATAAAATGTAATGAATAGGCATTTATTTTAGAAGTGTAAAGAAACACACGCGATATTGCAGCTTAACGTAAATTTAAGTAACAGAAAATAAATCGTAAGAAGCGTAGGTAAATCAAAATCCATCAAAACTTGAATTCAATTTTAATTTTCAAGTAATGGAAAATAAGAATATAAAGAGGAAAAAAAAAAACCCAAAACTATTCGATAATACCTCTATTATATAAGTATCTTAAAGGCCAGGTCATTATTAATCGAGTTAACGTCGGTAAGATTGTTTTTTTTTATCATGTCAGAACATGGTTATTTTGGGAATGAGGTAGACAAAAATTCGTAGGCGAAAAATAAAAAGAAACCACTGACGAAGAATTGAAAATTTATTTTCTGCACGAGCATATCAAAAAAATCAGTTTTTAATAAGGCGTTGCCATTGCATTTACAAAAGCTCTGATTAAAGAAAATAAGTGAATTACTACAGCAAATAAAACCTAGAAAAATGTCATTTTGAGCACGCGATTGTGTGAAATGAAATAAATAGGAAAGGTGATATTTTTTTTAACAATCAATGCGAGACAAAGTTTTTTTTGGATCGTTTGCAATACTAAAGTGACTCATTCGATGAAACGATTGAAATGAGTAAAAATATAATTTAACTCGCGCGAGCACGCGGTGCTTGGTCGTTCAAGAAATGATGTTCAGACATGACGCATTGAAATATGCATAGCAGATTTCATTTTAATCTTTTTCACCCCATTTTTAAAAAACTAAGCCGACAAATTTTTCAAAGAAAAAAAAAAGTCTAACAGTTCATGCATAACATATTTTCAAAGCTTTTATCGGCATTTGGTCTTTTATAACACAGAAAGTTATAAAAGACCAACAAGGTTTATTACGTGCAATTTAATAGAACAAAACAATGGGTGCGCTTGTGTGCGTGCGCGTACGTGTGTCGATTTTTTTTTTTTTTTGGAGAAAAAACTTTTTAAAGCAAATCTTTGAATCAGATATTAATCTCATGAGCTTTCTTAACCGAAGTGGCTCCTTTAACTGACTTTCTAATTGGTTACATCTATTTGCGGTAATTCCAAGAAAAACTACTCGGGTATCAAATAATCAAGCCCGCAGAAAACTTTTGAATTCCAATAATGACCTTCTTCATTTCACTGACTTTCTTGGGATTAATTTATAGTTTTTCGCCTTGTTTCAATGACTTGATTAATGCATAGATTCATGACTCGTTCAATATTTAAATGAGTTTTTCAACCACAATGTCTTTTCAAAACTAATTTATGTTTCGAAATTATGACTAATTCGATGCCTTGGTAAGTTAATACCAAGACATCAAATTAGCCTTTGTTAGTTATTAATAATGTACAATTGTTTATACATGGTAGTAGCATTTAGGGGTTTTTTTTTTCAACTTCCATTACATAATTTTGGAAAATCTTGTGAAAGAAAAGAAATCTAGATTCAAAATTTTGTCGCTGTTGAACAAATTTTCGATCATCGGTGTTACTTCTGTTCATAATCGATTTGATAATGAATACTTTATTATGATATAATTTTATTGAAGCAAAGGCATTTTATTAATTTTTCCAAAATAGAACAGCAAATTAAAATATCCTATTACATTTGCATTACAAATTTAGAACCGAGGGAAAAGTCAATATTAATATTTTGAGTATTTAATATTATTTGTTTCCCAGTCATCGTTAACTACAATACGATCGAGTACAAATAGATATCATTTGTAAGAATAGTAAACCCTTCAAAACAATTTAAAAGAAATTTATTGAAACAATCGAGATAAATTGAGTCGGGCACTAACGAGTTAGACTCATGTGTTAGATAAACGTTTTATCACAACAGTTCATGTTACACAATCGGCAATCTTTTTCCATATCCCAAATCAATTCAAATTTCATAAACAGAATCTAAAAAATATTTCCGAAATTACAAAACATTCCATACTTCTGAAAATTCTAAAATAAACAGTACAGAACAGATAACATTGCCTTATTAATAGACTTATCTATATGACATTGCTGAAAGATGGCCATGACAGTTTGAACAGAACTGCGCGACCCCCTGAGAAGAAATAGATTTACCGGCTTCGAAAGAGGCGCTTTCGTAACCGCGGACCTTGTCCATGAGGTCCAGGGGAGGGGCGGAAGGTTCAGGTTCATCGTCCACTGCATCCGGTGGCGGGGTGACTGTAAAGAGATAAGCCAGATATTAAAAATAACTAAATTTATTTCATCTAAGCATTAACTCAATACATCAAAGATAAAGTACAGGAAATGTTATCACAGATATTCATTTTAAGCGATGAAAAGTCTCCTCGGCAAGTTAAAATAAACTTTTCATCTGTATACATGATTTGAAGGGCTTTTGCAACAAACGGAAAATCATGATCTATAGTAAGATACTAAAAGTCCGTTGAGCCACTATTTTAAAAGTTCCATCGTTCAACTTAAGAACATTTACTAAGATAATTCGTTAAATAGGAATTCGTAAATTAAGTTATAGCAAGTAATATAAAAAAAATTAAGTAAATTCCTACTAAGGTAAACAAAGAAAAAAAATTTTTATTTACTTTTTATTAATCACTTCGCATACAATGACGTGTCTAACACACAAATGAAATGACTGAATTTTTATTTTCAAGTCTGCAACTAAGCAACAGAATTTAATTAAATACGCAAAAATCAATTCGAAACGCTTTAATATCCCAAATGCTCCATATATAATTTTAAAAAAATCAAATTAACTATAAATGACCAAAAGAGGATGTGTCATCTAATTAGAAAGTTAAATAAATTCGTATGTCAAGTGGTTAAATAATTACAATTGTTGTTGTTCTGGGATACCCTGTTCTGCTTTACAACGGAAGGAGGGGTGCAGTAGCTTAGGCGGGAATGGGCCCTTTAGCACCCGGAGGCAGAAGTCCAACTTCTAGCTCACACACGTCACAAACCCTTTCCACTTTCACGGAGGGGACTTAATTCATGCGTTAACAGATCGTAATTTAGATCTGGAATAGAGAACGATCACCTCTGACCCAGTACCCACAGTGATATTACTCTCAACATGGAGGACTTTGTGACCACTACAGATTTAGCGTCCACCACTCACACACAGTCTTCAGCTAGTGGGTTCGAACTCGCAACGCAAGGGATGCGCAGGGCCTGACTAAAGCAGCGACACAGGGGGCAGTTACCCCGGGCTCCCACATAAATGCCCCCAAAATCGAATAAAAATTTTACGTTTCCTTCTTTAATGAATGTTCTTCATTACTAAAGTAGTGAAGCAAAGGGGGACCTAAAGAAGTTTTTGCCACGGGCCTCAACTAGGCTAAGTCGGGCCCTGGGGCTGCGAATCCAAAGCCCTACAAAACAGACTATCTCAGTCAAATAATTACACTCACTATAAATAAATAATTAAAAAAAATTATAGCAGCGTGGAATTTTCAACGGCAATTGTAGAAACGCAAAATGCCTGAATTTTCTACATCAGTTGGGGTAACGCAATAGAGATAAGAATTTTATACATTTTCTTGATTCTTTATTATTTTAATTCGTACGTACTTCAAAATAAATCCGAAAAATTGATTCATTAATAATGTTTGGCTTTAAATGCATCAAACATTAAGAAAATAAACAGAGTCGTTTAAAATAATCGGGAGAAAACATGATAAACCTCATTAGCGTGGGGGGAAACAAAATCGTTACTTATTTGGCGGTGGGGAAATGAAGATTTTTGAAGATAGTTTTTAATTAATTAATTAAAAATTAATATTTGAAAAAACTGTATTAACATCAAATGTTATCTACTTCGAGTTTTAAAAAATCTACTTGTACTTGA
>JAOUZG010039650.1:0-11031 GCA_026289955.1 Argiope argentata
GAAATTTCTATACTTTTATTTAGTATTATTTTGTGTATCGTGTGTCTTCGAGGAGTCATATTATCAGGGACTTTTAGCAAAACTAAATCTTAATTATCATTTCTCTCCATGCATTTATTTTTTTAGTCTATTTTCAGGCTCATCGTCTTCAGACGGATACTCTTCCGTTGGGGGGAGGAGTAAGGTTCATCTATTTTCCCGCCGCCAGATAATCCCTTAGGAAGTTTGCAAAAGGAAGTTCGTGAGCTGCGCAGTAGAAGAGATCCCAGTTAGACTTTAAGTGTTGTGTGTGTTGTTTCGTTGTTTTCTTTAATATCAATAATCTTTAAATTTTGTAAATAAAAATTTGGGCCATAATAATTGCTATTTTATTTCGTGCCCAGTGTGAAAAAGTTACTGCATTAAACCATAATAATAATAAATAATTAAACACAAGATTAATTACGTACACAGTATTTGAAAGTTATACAAAAATAGGTTATTAACAAGAATTATTATATAACAATTGGGAATTAATGTAAAAATATATTAGGTTCCGACATTACATAAATTCTTTAAGATTGTGGACAATTTTAAAAACAAAGAATTCATTTAACAATGCTGACATCATTTCTGATTTTACAATATTGTTACGTTTTTAGCGTAGCGGGTTCAGATTGAATGGACTTTACTTGAGAACAGCACAAACAAATTTATTTACAGTTATTTACAGGATAACTGATAAGGTAAAAATTTCAGATAAATACAATCCAACAGTCAATGCAAGACTTCCGCAAAATAAACACAATCTGCAAAACAGCTATCGTATAGCACAGCAATAGTTAATCACAGCGAGCTCAATAACACAAAGTTAACAGCAAACGCAAACACAGCTCATTAATCCGCTAGTTCAGAGAGACGCTTCTCTTCGGAGATGGAAAAAAACTGACTGATTTCGGTTACCTGTCTTTTATACAGCCGAGGAAGCGCGTGCCCCGAAACTTCTCAAAGCAAGGCACGCGATCCAACGGCTACTAGACTATTCCTTTCGCCAAAACAACCTAGCTGGTGCGAAACTCCCCGTGAAACGTCGCCATCTTAGGGGTGTTTTCGCGGCGCTCGCCCGCTTGCAGCATTGCCCCCTTCTCAAGGACTGCACGTCCCGGGCAGTACAGACCCCGAGCAAAAGACACTCAATGGTTACAATAACATAGACTGTTGATAGCTCAGTTGAATACATACATCAACTCGTCTCCTCACTGAATACTCAGTGATTAATTAAAAAAGAAACTCCACTCAGAAAACACACTACCTCTTCCGAAGAATCTCAACTCTTTATTGACAAGAGGGTGCTCGCAACCAGAAGTAATTCACTTCAGTTTAAAAAAGAATTATCGCTTCACTTTACTGAATATTCCGCCTCCCGTTGACATGTTTACATTCAACTAATTGTTAATAATCAAATCACAAAAGATAAATTTTTAACACTGAAATTACAATAAAATATTACACATTACACTGTTAAATAACATTTTAAAGAAGATAACTAATAAAATAATAACTATTTTATACAATACTGAAGAATTAATCACTTTTCAATAGGCAATAAGCACTGTTACACAATCTTCCACCAACTCGTATAAGACCATTCTCATCCAAAAATGGATGCACATTTCTTAATTGACTGTCGTTACTTACCTCACCCTTTTTCTCAAGGGAATTGATAACCTTCGCAAAGTAATCACTTTGCACCAGCTTAAATATAAACACTTCAGCATCTTTTAACTCACTAGGGTCTAGTGCATCTTTTTTCCTTTCAACCTTATTTTTACAATAACTTATAAACCTGAAAATATAACTTAAAATACGGATTATTCTACAATAGATATTACTTAAATTAATTAAATTATGAGCAAAATTACAAGCTTCATTACTAAACACAGAAAAACAATTAGAGTTGCCACTAATAGTGTTTGTCAGTTCATCCGAAAAGTCATCTTGAAAGACGGATGCTGGAATGTCCCTGTCTGGATAGTCCGGTCAGGAAATCAGGACTATTCCGCCACAAAGAGTTTTCGGCCAACTTGTCTGGATCCACACCTCTGGAAATCTAGTCAGCTGGGTTGATGTGGGAAGATACGTGTCTCCACTGGTTAACCAGGTTGCTTGCATTGTTGCAACTCGGTTTGCCACAAAAGTTTTTAAGTGACAAGGTTCTTTTTGAAGCCAACACAACACAATCATGGAATCAGACCACAGATAAGTGCTGGTTATATGCAATTTGAGGGTGGAAATTACTCGAACTATTAATTTGGAAAGAAGAATTGCTGCACAAAGCTCCAATTTCGGAATTGTCAGACGTTTTAATGGCGACACTCTGGATTTACTAGTTATTAATTTTACACACACTTCACCAGTTTTGGAATGCGATTTGCAGTAAACCGCTGCTCCATAAGCGACTTCGCTAGCATCTGCAAAGCCATGTATTTCAATAAAATCTGGGTTCGGAAGTAATATACACCTGTCAACTCTAATACCATTGATATATTGAAGAGCTGATAAAAATCATTACCATTCGTCTTTTTCCCTTGTAGGCAGAGGATCGTCCCAGTTTAATTCCAGTAACCATAACCGTTGCAAAGATATTTTTGCTCTTGTAACCACTGGACCTAAAATACCGAGTGGATCAAAAACACGAGCTATGGTAGATAAAAACTTGGCGTTATGTCACACCGAAATCCTCACTCGACACTTTGAAAGCAAAACAGCCCTCTTTGGATTTCCAAATAACACCAAGTACTTTGGTTTCTTCTGCATAAGCAAAGGGGTAGGATTCGTTATTTACTGCAAGCTCAGCAGTGTTACTGCACCATTTATGCAAAGTCATCCTTCCGTTACTCAATATCTCAATCAACTCTCGTTGGAGTGTTTTTGCAGATTCTAAACAATCAGAACCAGAAAGAACATCATCCATGTAGAAGTCATTTTCTAACACAGTTGCTGCTTCAGGATATTTCTTTCCTTCATCAATTGCAAGCTGCTTTAAAGTTCTCATTGCCAAAAAAGGCGCACTTGTGGTTCCGTATGCAACTGCAGTCAACTCGAAAGTCTTGATAGGTTCTTCAAGGCTTTCCTTCCACAATATTTTTTGTAACTTTCTTTGATCAGGATGAATAGCAATTGCTCGATTCCCTTTTTTTTATCTGCAGTAAAAGCAAAAAATATGTTTTCTAAATCGTATCATAATTGAAAACAGATCTTCCTTTATGACGTCTCCGTTGTATTGTAATGAATTCAAAGATCTGCCTTCAGTTGTTAATGATGAAGCATTAAATACGACTCTTAAGGGTGTTGACTTACTCTTCTCTAATCCTTTATACATTCCAAGATGAGAAATGTAATATGATCCATTTTCCTCCTTACCCTCATGGGTTTCAATCATATGGCCTAACTGTCGATATTCTTTTTAAAAAATCTGAATATAACTTTAAATATTCAGGCTCTCTTGCTAATCGATTCCATAAGGAATTTAGCTTTTTAGATGCAATTTGTTTTGAACTACCTAAAGAATTTGGATCCTCTTTTAGATGCATTTTAACCACAAATCTATCAGATTTATCTCGTTTGAAATTTTTGACGAAATGTTTTTCACAAATTAATGTTTCTTTATTTTGAGGTTTTTCAATCTCGACACCCTCAATTTCCCAAAATTTTCGATTAAGATATTAAATAATAAATCGAATATTTTAATATTAATTATTAAAATATTCGATTATTTAGATTATTCTCTTCCTTTATAAGTCCGAAGTTAATCTCATTTTTCACCTCTGTTAGAATTGTCCCCGATACTACAAATCCAAAAAAAGTGTTTTGAAGGATAAGATTAGAGTTCTAAATATGAATTTGGCCTGGTTTCAGCAACTCATAAAAAAATTCCAGCTCCCAGCAACATTTGAGTTCTCTCGGTAATATTCAATCGTTTGTCTGCTAATTTGACATTAGAAAAATCTAATGCTGAAATATCAATAGCATTCGAAGGAGTTTTTCCAGCAGAGCCACCGGGAAATCCAAATTCCTAATAAAACTGTCATTCTCATTACAAATTGAAGCATTCACTTTGTGTTTTATTGTTAAGGATATATCATTAATTCCTGAAACTAAAATATTAGTTTTTTTCTCTTTTTAATCGCAAATGCTCAACTAAATCATTAGATAAAAAAATTGGATTCACTTCCAACATTTAGCACACATTTAGCTGCACATTTATTTCCTGTCTCATCAATTAAAAAACATACTGCAGTTGAAAGTAATACTTGATTCTTTTTGTTTGAATAGCTACTCATAAATATTTTTTTTCATTATAAACAAATTCTTCTGCATTCGCGTTCAAGGTCGATGAATCAGCAGTTTCGTTAGAGTTGCTCGTTGTAACTGCGCCTTTTACAATTTTATTTTTTATTGATGGATGTGATGCTCTTTCGCTTTTAGCACTATTTATTCTCGGAAAATGCTAAGACTTATGATGGCGTCGTTTGCAAAAACAAGTAACCCTTGATTTGCAATCCGAAACTAAAAGCGGATATAGACAACAAAAGCGAAGTTTCTTATTTTTCACAAATTCTACCCGTTCTTGTACACTCAATTTTAAATAAGACTCACAATTAGCCAAATAATGTGCCTCATTACAAAATGCACAATTTAAATTCCAAACATCTGAGAAGAATACCCCAGATGCACATTTTGTAGGTTTTGAATCGGATAGGAATACTTTCGCCGAATTTCTATAGCCTTTACCATAATTACTTTCGTTTAAAGGTTTTCCACGGGAAGCAAAAAACAAATCACATTGTTTTGCAAGCTCCGTTGGCGTGAACCAACTCGCATCTTGTTTTATAGTTATATGTGCTGCCGTTTCTTTATCTAAATTTTGAAATATCTTGTCTGAAACAATCAATTGTTTTAATGTATCAAATTCTGTAACTTTTCTTAATTTTAAGTAGTACTCAAACTTTGTTGTAAGACGCGAAGCAAATTGCACAGACGATTCATTTAAACGTTGTGTTTTTGTAAACAAACCTGGGCAGTAGGTTCAAACTCTCTCAGAACTATTGATTTCACGACCTCTTAATTTTTAATTTGGTCATCTTTAATATACACAATGATATTAGATGCACGCTCACTCAGCAAATTTAGAAGCATTTCTTCAAGAGTTTCGGGTACATCTTTTGTCAGGAAGGCTCTCTCTAGAGAAGAAAAAAATAATCTCTCATGACTCTGGTTTTCTTGGAACGTTAATAGTTAAGGTTTTAATGCTTTTAATTAAAGCATCTAATGAAACATTATGTTTATCACTCTCGGTTTCATCTAAGCTTTTGTTGCTATTAACGCTCGATTGGGTTTTTGATAATTCCAATTCGAGTTTAATTCCTTCCATTTTAATTTTTTCAATTTCTAGAGTCCTAATACTTCTCTCTTCATAAGATTTTCTTTCACTCACAACATTATTAACATAGTTTATCACAAAATCTTTATCATCTTCATATGATTTAGATTTCAAAATAAGTTCTTTTAATTCGCTTATCTTTGCATTTGAAGGCACGTTATCGCAGAATTCCACGATCTGCTTGCCTCTCTTTTATGCAGCTTTTAAACCACGATCTGCTCAGATCCACGATCAACCGATCTGCTTGAGGTCCTCTTTTATGCAGTTTTTAAACATTTTCGCAAAACAAATCTCACTCAAAAGCAATAAGTCCTTTTGCCCGACGGACCAAATGTTGATAGCTCAGTTGAATGCATACATCAACTCGTCTACTCACTGAATACTCATTGATCAATTAAAAAAGAAACTCCATTCAGAAAACACACCACCGCTTCCGAAGAATCTCAACTCTTTATTGACAAGAGGGCGATCGCAACCAAAAGTAATTCACTTCAGCTTACAAAAGAATTCTCGCTTCACTTTACTGAACATAGACATTAAGTTGCAGACATGAACATTGAAAAATAATTAACATAAAGACACTATTTACAAATACACAGGTCATATTTACATAAATGAGGAAACCATGGTTTCAACTATGTATATGACAAGTTACCATAATAAGGGGCTAGCCGATCATAATGTACTACTCCCGGTTTTGAGTTCGGTGACTTCCTTATTCGAGCCACGACGTCATTCAGCCTTTTCAGGACTGTATAAGGGCCTTCCCAGGAAGACTGCAGCTTCGGAGAGAGTTCCTTTCGTCGAATCGGGTTCCAGAACCATACCTTGTCACCTTTCTTGAATTCATGTCCTGTGGTTTTAGTATCGTACCTGGTCTTCATCTTCTTCGTCGCTATGTTGATCCAATCTCGGGCAAACCTGTGTACGTCTTCTAAATGGGCCTGGAGGGCTTGAATAATCCACAGGCGAAGAAGGCATATCCGGTGGACAACCGAACAGAAGATCGCGGGGCAGTCGGAGTTCCCGTCCAAAGAGCATCTTGGATGGTGAAAAGCCAGTCGTTTTGTGAACAGCGCTTCGATAAGCAAGCAGGAACAAGGGTAGTTTCTGATCCCAATCTTGTTGGTTTTTCCGAAACAAAAAGAGAGAGGTTATTTAGAATCATACGATTGAACCCCTCTACCATGTCGTCTGATTGGGGATTTCTATACGAGATTCCATTTCTAATTTCGAGTGAATTCCAGAGAGCCCAATAACGCTTAGTTCCAGTAATGAGGCTGGAAATGTCCAGCCATTTAGGTCTTGAAATGTTTGATTGCATAAATTCCATAATCAGTTTAATATCAGGATCATTCATTTGTTCCTTGCGAACTTATTCATCACCCCAGGGTTCAGATTGAAGTTGGACGGCTGTTGCGATTTGGCGCACAGTTGATGTATCAATCCCATATTTCTTTTCCGCAGAGGAGCAGTTGCGACAACCCTCAGAGCAGGGTTTTCTTGACAAGGGGTCTCCATTTCCTCCTCCTGATCCCAAATGAAAAAGAGTCACGATATCTGATGTGGAGTGTAGGGAGTTACTTTTGAAGTCAATTACAAAATCATATTTTTTCAGAAAGTCCATACCAAGTATGAAATCATCTGTAATTTCCGCTACGTAGACGACATGGTCATAAGTAGCATTTCCAAATCTAATATCAGCATTCATTTTCTCAATAATTGGGATTCTGTCACCAGTGATCATTAGGAGGGTAACGCAGGACGGTGTCCAGAGAATTTTCCTTCCAAGTTGTTCTGCAACATTTCTTCGCATGATGGTTACGTTGGCTCCTGTGTCAACGGTCATTCGGAAGGGAATTCCGTTGACAAAGGCTTCCACAAATACACCATTTTCACCGCCGACTCTGGAAGATATCTTCAAAACTCCGAAATGGGGCTTTTCTTCTTCTGATAACCTCTACCCCGCGAGACTGCCAAATTTTAGTTTTTCTGGAGGACTTGGTGTAAATGATTTTGAAGGGTTGAAGAACCTAATGATTACTGATCAGTTGAAACGACGTGTCCCTGGTGACATAAGAGCGTACTTTGTTGATGACTGGGTCAAATCAATTGTCCAGGCGAATCAGCTGATAAACTAGATGAATACATGAGCGTTCGGATTAATGTAAGGGGAACTCACTCGAATGATACAAGGCACAGGCCAATTAACCCATCGAGCGTCGGCTGTCTAGCGCAAGTTTGTTCTTAAAACGGCGGCGGTCAAAATAAAGGTTGAACACAATTTACAAGAGAAGAAATTGTCAGGACGTTCCTAAACCGGCATGGTGTGTTTTGCTTTCCCCCGAGCAGTAACAGCGGGGGGTAATCTACCCCGCTTTTTAACAATAATACCACCCGAAATGCGAGGAATCGTGTGTCCCAGGGAACAGAGTGACAATTTGAGTCGTAAATCTGTCGAAGCACGACAATTACCGGGCGGTTTTTCAGATAAGAATTTGTTTTTCTCTCTGAGAACTAAGATCTTCTCTTTTAATTTGTAATGTTTTCAGAAAATATAATTTGTTCAAAAATAAATTTAAAAAATCCAGCAATATGATTTTATAAATTTGTGTAAAAAATTGAAAAAAATGTTTAATGAATTATTTAGAGGAATTATTATTCATCAAATTGCATTACGAACATAATACTTTCTTTTTGCCAACACTCAGAGAATCTTACTTAGTTTTTCCCGATATTTAGTTTTAAGCATTTTGCTGGCATATTTGGCATTGGAAATTAAAATAAAAGGATATATATGGTACACTGATTAAAATAGAATATAAAAAATTTATTAATATTTTTTAATACTTAATATTAAAAATACTACGTTCATTTTTGAAAATATATAGCTGTTATCAAAAATTTTAAAATAAAAATGTGGAAATTTTTTTCAATTTTTTTTAATAAAACAATGTTTTGTCAATGTATAGCAAGTAAATATTTTAGTAATAATATGTTTATTAAAATATTATTAATTTGGATATTTTTGACTTATTATCTTATTTTGAAATAATTAAGATGTAAGTTGAGATAATAAGTTTTTAAAGTTAATTTTAATATTGAAATAAGAAAAAATAATAAAGCATCCATTTGTGAAAATGGCTTATATCGTTTAAAAATTATCATTTCATTCTTATTTTTAGTAGGTGAATATTTTGAATGTCAATTTATTATATCATTCTTAAACGTCCCAATTATTTGTAAAAATTACTCACAGTTTGCACAGTAATATTTTCATAAATCCATGCATTTCTCTGCCAACAAATATTGCTAAAAACCTTTTCTTTATTTAACTTACGCAATGGAATCAAAATTTCAATTGTATCCACTTTATTAAATTACAACATTATGAATTTTTGTGAAACTTCATAAATTGTGAAATCTTGTAGATAAAAAGGAGACAGCTGCAAGTATCGACCAATTAAAAATTACCCCTTTCAGAACGTTTCTTCCATGTTCATCGTGCTTGGATAATTTCAAAAATTTCATTTACAATATTTCTCTGCATGTGAATTTCAAAAGATGGATGCTCAATAAAATAATAATAATAAACACTTTAGAGTACGTAATCATATCTTCAGCAAAAACCGTGAGTGAAAAATTAGGTTTTTAGTTCATTGAAATAATAAAAATAATTGCTACACATTTTAGTCCATTAATTAAAACAAACAAAAATTATAGATATTAATGAATCTATAATAGTTTTGCCAGTTTGTGAAGGATGATCAGAGTTTTTCATTTAAGTGATTTTTACTTCCAGTCATAAAACTCAGATGGAAGAAAAGTGGCTTAAAAATGGCAATACAAAAATTTGAATATTGTGCTAAATCATAATTAATTTATATATAAAGATAAATACAGAGGATCGTGAATTTTTTATTATAGAATTAATTGGTAAAATCTGGGTTTGGGAATCATGTTGTTGTGGTAAAGCAGCAAATTATTGGTGGTCTAGTCATAGATGTATCATCGGAGTTCTCTTGATGTTAAAATCTTCTTATCATTTGTAATTATTTTTTTATCAAAGCAAAAATAATATTCACAAATATCTTTTAAAAATTTAAAAGCTAATATTTTCGTAAATTATTAATTCTTAAAGCATGTTAAAAATTTTAATTAAAAATTTTCCGGTGTAACTCTAAAAAAAATAAATTAACTAATTGGAAATTTGTGTATTAATTTATCTAATTGAAATATATTTTACATCAATCGTGCAGATAATAAAATTTTTATTTTTCGCTTACAGATTTTTGTTGATGCCAAAAAACCTCATCCCAAAAATAATACCATGTTCTGGCATGATAAAAAGGTCTTTCACATGAGGGCAAAGGGATCTCTAAATAAATCCGTTATCACTTTTATTTGCCTCTGCTTTCATATTGGTCACATGGTCAAATTCTAATTTCTCATTGGTATTTTTATAACAGTTTGACTTATGTAATCATTCAATAGGATTCTTATTTTTAGATTTTCATTCCAAAGGTTATTAATTTTTCCTGGCTATAATTTTCTTTTTGAAAGGTCTAGAAACTCGAGTGAAGTGCACTGCTTAGGGAACTTGAGTTGACCTTACGAATATTTTTTAATTAAATAAGTGTTGATTACCTTTATGAAATATATATCATCAAGCTTTTTTATTATATTACTGAAATTTACTATTGATATCTTGCACTAAATTTAATTAACATTATATTTATGCGAAAATTGTTGAGCTTAATATGGATTTAAATTCTAACGATTCTGACTGTGATGAATTAATTTTATCTTCTGAAGATTAATACTCTAAATCGGAAAGTGAATCTGATGATGATACTTTAAATGCAGCTCGCTGTAGGTGTCCTATTGGCTGGCAAGGACCTTCCAATGCTCCTCCAAATTTTCAATTTACTTCGACTCTTAGTATCAGTGCATGGGTAAAAAAATTTCCCTTGGGGTTTAGATGATTCGATGATGTTTTTCAGAATTTTTTTTCGTAACACAGTGATAAATTACATTATGGAAGAAGCAAATAAATGTGTTGAAGCCTTTTTCAACAAATCCAATTTGACAACATCCTTGAAAGTATTAAATTGGAAAAATACAGATATAAAAAAAACTACATCTACTTTTTGGTTTCCTTTTACGGCAAGGAATAATGCCCAAATCTGCTGAAACATGGTACTATAGTATAAGATCTATTTTAAGCACAACTTTCTTGTTATTTTATTAGGCTTAAAATTTCTTCTAGACGACATTTTAAAATATTTATATGGTATTGATTATCAGCAGCAATGTTACAGATATATAAAAACACTGTAATTTTTAATTTTTAATTTGTAATGGCATTTTTTTACTTTAATTTTTAAGCATGCATGTAAATCAGTACTCATGATTAAGTTCTGAATTCGCAGCCTTGTAATAGGTTTAAATAGAATGTATGTAATTCAGCCTTTATTGCATTTGTTTAATTTCATTAATATCTAAGACTAACTTTGTTTTAATGCAAAGTATTAATTGTAATTGGATATTTATTCATTATTAATTATTATTAATATTATTAATTATTATTAATATTATTGAGTATTAAT
>JAOUZG010039672.1:57660-70085 GCA_026289955.1 Argiope argentata
TATGCATTGATGATTGTCTGACCCATAAAAATGATTATTGACGTGTGCGAGATGGAAGTCAGACTTCTACCCTCAGCTGATCAAGATTACATATCCTAAGAAGCTACTGCACCCATCCTTCTGTTATTAAGGGGAACACGAAAACAGCAACACCAATAAAAGATAGTTGATAAACTTTTTGAAGAACATTTCCACTGAAGAAGATAATTTTACTTCTCAAAATACTTTTCTCTGAAATATTTCTGTATTTGGGCCCTTTAAAACAAAATTTGAAAGTGCACAAGAAAGTAATGTATGAACTTATAAACGCAATGACATAAATATATGAAATCTGTAGGATCTTCTGATTACAATTGTGTTTCTATGCCAAATTTTGGTTTCATTCAATTAAAAAATTAGGCATCTAAAATACGTATTCGATTTTTTTCTTTTACTTGTATTTTAAACATAAGCCAATGAATACTGAGTCAAAAAAGTATTAATGATAACTCTCTATTTTCAAGTCAAATATAGGTAATTCTTAATAATACACCAGAAATTCTAATTAATTAATACCAGTTTTTACTTTGTTGTTCTGGTGTTCCACTTTAAAACAGAACGAGGGGTGCAATTGATTCGGAGGGTATGGGCCCCTGGGCACCTAATGGCAGAAGTCTGACTTCTTGGTCATTTACGTCACAAACCCTTTTTACGGATTTGATTCCATTCATGCGTTTCATTCATTCATCCACAAATCGTAATTCAGATTTGTAACAGAGAATTCTCATCTCTGCCGTATTACCCCCAATGGTATTATTTTCGACATGGATGACATTTTAATCACGGCAGGTTTAGCGTGTGCCAGTCATCACATACACGGAGAGTCTTCAGCCGGCAGGTTTGAACTTGAAATCCAAAAGACTTGAATCCAATCTCCTTACCAACCAGGCTATCCTGTCCCTTTAGATTGCACCATCGACCGATTTAAATATGACAATCTTTTGCCAGTGTTTTTAATTGAGTGGTTGGCCTAAATTATGTTTATTTTTCTAATATTGTAATCTTCAAAACTTAATAAATCGACCAGAGACATAGAAACGTTTATTTATTTATTTAGAAATTGAAAGTCAAGATTTATTCACAAAGTATGATTTCTTAGAATCAAAAGACTGTCTAAAAGTTAAATGAAGTATATTTATTGACCAAAACTAAATACAAATTTTTTATTAATCTTATTTAGACACCTATCCGTGTCCTGACCTGGGGTAGTACGGTTTCCTCGTACTCTGGGCGTCCGGAGCTCAAATCCCGGTTTGGACATATTTTTATCCTGTGTTCTATATGCAAGGTCTGTGATTTCCTTACTCTGTGAAAAGGGACTGTGCAAGTGAATGTGCTGAGTGAGTAATAAAAGTTGTACGCTTGGCCCTAGTTGGCACTACAACTATACTAGAGACCCTGATAAGGCGTAAATTCGCTGTCTACCTCAGCAAGCTTGTCCATGATAAGTGCCATAAGAAACAACAACAACAACAACATTTAAAAAAAATTTAAGAGCAAAACTAAAAACTGAATTGTGTTGTGACATTTTTTTTTAAATAATTCTATGAGATAAAAAAACAACATGTGCAAATTATTGTGTAGAAGGCGTAATAAATTCAGTGCCTAACGATTCTGCTTCCAGTTTTCATATATTCCCTTTAATCACACGATTGAATTCATTACAAAATCTTGAATAAAAATTCAGCCGCTGACAAAATGTTAAAAGGACATGCGCAGTAAAATGACCATGACAGCTTTAGGCATGCGTAATAGTATAAGTAAAATTTATGACTATCAAAATTTCAAGATTAAAAATATTTTGCTCCATCCATCACACGCACGGAGAGTCTTCGGCTGGCGGTTTCAAACTCACCATCCAAGGGATGCGAATCCGATCCCCTACCAATCAGGCTATTCCGGCCCTGTATTTGATTTATAACGGAGAAAACAATTCTCAAGCATGAGACATAAAATTAATATATAGTACTAGCAATGCTCACTTCATTTCCTGAAAAAGATTATTTTTTGTGCCAATGGAAGAGAGATAGCATCTTAAAGAATAGATCGGAAACTTTGGTCAGGCCATTCCCACTGAATTACTGAAATTCTAAGAAGAACATTACTTCATAAAATAATTGCCTTTCGAAAATTAAAATGTTTGGGTTCATTAAAATTAATTTTGAAAGCGTATGGAGATTTCCCATTAACATTTTATAGTCTTTCACTTATTAATATTCATAGGCTTGTTGTTACTAATTTATCTTAATCCAGTCCAACAAAACTCTAAATGCAATATGAAGTTTCTAACAACAAGAGAAGACAGATGCCAACATGATTATGAGAAGAACCACGATAAAGAACGTTTTCCTTGATTAAGTCTGATGTGCCATTTTCTTTCAGCAATGTTAAATTTTCTTCGCGTGTAAGGCTTAGCCGATGAAGTATAGCAACTCGATGACAGGGTTGAATGCTTTAACTAACAGCAGGGGACGTTTAATAAAGAAGTCCTGCTAAGGAAATAATTTATTTTCTTTGTTTTCATTCGCACTCACGCAGGGTTACGGAATGACTGTAGAAAAAGAAAAGAACAAACTCGGGTTATTTCCGATGTTGTCACTTTCATTTCGGGAGGTAATAAACTTGTTTCTGAGTTGGATGTGTCTGTCTTGTGAAGTTTTAATACATTCTGAAAAATGAATTATTGGTTTTGAAGTCTCCTTAATTTTTATGCGTTGTTGAAATAAATTCACATATGAATGTTACTAGATCACTTTCTTCTTATAATTAAAAGTTATGCATTTCTGTGGGTAAATTGAATTCCGTCTATGTACATTCAGTTTCACCAATGAAAACTGTAAAATTTGTGATGTGTGGGTATTGTAATACTGCAAGATAGATCGTGTGACTATCATATGTCTAATAAAAATGTAGGTACTTACGTATTATACCGTCCATATTTATCGCCACAATTGAAGTCTTCGCCAATGAGTTGCTAAATCGCCCATTATGGCAATCCGACAATGCCGCAATCCGTTGATATTTATCGCCAAATTTAAATTCGTCGCCAAAAAAGTTATTAAACCCTTGGCGATCGTTGGCGAAGACGGTATAATACGTAAGTACCCAAATATATTTGAATGATAAAATAAGCACACACTGTTTTTTTCTCTATATATTAATGTATTTCGAAGTTTTCCCAGTACGTCTTCGAAGGCTCTCTTTTATTTTATTCTAAAAAATAAAATCATTTATATTGTTACAAATTTGTAATACTGCTTCCCACTTCATTTAGTCCTTCGAATGAACTATTACTGGCGATTCGATCGGTTTCTGATCAGAAGCCGCATTAATGATATTCTATCTTGGCAAATAAATTGTCCACCCTAGGTACAAAATGGATGATACTAGAACTTTCAACAATTTTGAGGGTGGGACTAATAGGATCGGAATTTTGTTGATTCCTCTAGAACCCTCTGTGTTCTGCTTTGGAGCCTGTAAAAAAGCGGCAGATCAAGCCAGACCCCGTTGTATAGTGATTGTGTGCCAATTAAGCGGCAAATTAGTTGAATCAACTCTATGAATGGAAATACTTGAGTGGTCTTCCGGCAATTAATAGATTGAAAACTGAAACTTATCCCGAGACTTTGAGCTTGACATTGAAGTAGCCTCCAGTAGTCGTCTGAATGGCCAGTAGAGATACAGCCAGATCGAGAAATTTATAGTTTTAATGATATTTTTTTTTACTTACAAATTAACTTTGTATTTATAATGAATTTTTAAATAAATAATTTAACCATCTATTTCAAAAATTTATTTCATTCAAAGTAAAAATTTAATCCGTAAGAGCATGAAAAAATTAAATTTTATCAGCATATTGCCATCACGTAGAAAAAAACTCTAAGGAAAAAATAAGGGTACTTACGTATTATATTGTCTTCGCCAACGGTTTAGTAACTTCTTGGCGGCGGATTTAAATTTGGCGATAAAGATAAACGAATTACACCATTGCCGGAATCCTATAATTAGCGGTTAACAATTCATTGGCGATTATTTCACATTTGACAGTAAAGTTGAACGGTATAATACGTGAGCACCAAAAGAAGTCAATTACTATTGCAAATATTAAAAAAAAAATACAGAAAAATATAGTTTTCAGCTCGTTATTTTTTGAAATGAAATCAGTATCATATTTTCTAAACAAATAGATGCAAGATAAATTTTTCTGTAACCGTTTACAGAATCTTATATTATTAATTCAATGAATCAACTTCATGAAATTAATCATGCTTTAATTGATGCAGAATATCTACTCAAATCTGGACCCATCGGGCAATTTGTAAATCTTTAGTAATAGGCGTAAATATTGTTTAGTAATAAAATTAAAATGATCTAAATGAAATAAATAAAAACTAGATTTTTTTATAATTTGCGTAAATAAATAGTCTGATGAATGAAAAATTAAAAATATTTTGATGTTCTTCTCTATGAGTCATATCTAATAAAATATTCTTGAGACACTAATATTTTAAATAGAAAAAGTTACACTTGTTTGAACCAAACCAATATGTAAAATTGATTGTTAAATGAAATATGAATATTTATATTCTATAAAAAAAATACAATTTAAGAAATTTTCCACCACCGTTTAAGTAAAATATTTATTCCGGGACAATCAGTACCCAGAATATCTCGTAGATTTATAATTAAATGAATGTGTTTGAGTGCGAGTGGTTGTATTGGTGCTTTAGAGATCAGACCATAAGATCCAGAGCTACCTAACTTGGCACATATATATTGGATGGTGAAAATGTACGCATCACAGAGATTTGTTTGAAATTTCCATTTATTAAAAATTAAACTAAAATTTAGCATTTTTCTGCGTTGAATACTGAAAATACTGCAGTGAATAAACTCATTTTAAAATTATCTTAATGTTCGAAAACAATTTTTTTTAACTATTCCAATGTTTTAATAATGAAGTAAATATGAGACCAAGTTATATCTTTACTTATAATAAAGCACAATGTGTTTGTGTGTGTTGACAGGCCAGACCGTTCGACCTAAAGCTACAGAATTTGGTATGTGTATACCTTGGGGGCCGGGAATGTGCACCTCGGAGCCCTTTTTTGAATTTTTAATTAAAATTTTAATTAATTAAAAAATAAGTGAAATTTTGAAGTTTTTTCGCTATAACTTCCGAAAATATTACAACACAAAGTTGATTTTTTCATCTAGTTAAAGCTCAAAAAATTACCTTTTCAACGTTACTAACGTTTTGACCTACGAATTAAAACTCTTTTTTAATGAATTTTTATTCATTTATTTTTATCGTTTTTTTTCAACAATTTATTTCGCAAAACAAAATAAAAATAAAAATTTATCCTCTCGAGGATCTCTAAAAAAATCAGTATTTAATAGAATGTTGCCATCATATTTTCAGAAGTTCGGATTTAAAAAATAAAACAGAAAATTATAACTTTCATCTCGTGATTATATGAAATGAAATAAATGGGAAATGCGATATTTTTTAAACAATAAATGCCAGATAATACTTTTCTTGATCGTTTGCAATATCAAGTTTATTAATTCAATTAAAGAACTAAAATAAATAAAAATACAAAACAAAAATATATATTAAAAAAGTGCCACAGTTAAAACTGAAAAAGAATTTTTAGAAAAGCACCAAACGATAATTTTCTAAGAGCGAGATGATTAATTATTTAAAAGTAAGAAATCTTAAGCGAACATGATGATGACGTCATTTCAAAGAAACGACGAACAAAAACCAATTGATAATCAGTAGTAGTAAAATATTTTTGCATTCTTTTTTTTAATTTTTAAAACAATAAGACATGTTTTGAATTGTTACTTTTACTTATGTGAAGAAGATATATTGTGCAAATCAAACAATTCGCCTTCGCGATTGTAATTTATCTCCGTATTTTAATGAATCATGCGAAATAAAAACGCATCTTCTTTCAACGAAGCATACGTAATATGAAAGCTATACTGGTAAAAGCAGATCAGCTATTTGAAAACTCATCTTCTTCAAAACAAGCATTCGTAATAATTAACAATGCAAAATTTGTAAAATGATATAAAAATATTTTTTTACCCGCATATATCGGAGACATTAAAACTTTCTAACCTAAACGATATCATGTTCTCAGATGAGAAAAAATAAATCAACTATTATTCCAAATTTTCAAAATTTTCATTCAAATCATTTCAAATCATTCAAATCATTTTAGCACGTCTCTGCATAAAATGAAACATATATTTGATGAAACATGATATTTTTGGAAAATAAATGAATGGGTACGTTTTCTATGCTATTTTACTATACATATATTACTAATCCAACTAAACAGTTTTATTTGAGGCAAATATTGTTTAACATCTACAAGGCATGTTCTGTAATCAGAGCCCAACGTCTAATTTCTTCATTTTTCAAGAAAGACATAAATCTCTTAACAAATGTTCCGAGATAAATACATAATTAATAGACTGAGTGAAAAAATGCTGATGAATTACGACTTTTAAATGTTTACATATATCATCTGCTCAGTGAATCATATTTAACAAATTTATTCTAGAGACAATAAGTCCTTAAAATAAAAAAGTGGCACTCCAATTAACTATATCAATCATCAAATCTGATCCTTCTATGAAAATTTCAAGATAACTATTCGATAAAAACTGGCGATTTTAGATCACTTTATCAAGATATCAAAGAAGCCAATCATAGTTACTCTTGAATAAGTGGTCTAGATTATGATAATGATGATTGTTATAAACCTGCAATATTCAGAACTGAATAAATCAGCCAGATTTCAAGAAGATAGAAATGCTTATTTATTTATTTACAAGTTGAAATTTTAAGAATATTTTACAAATATGAATCTATAAGACTAGAGGAATTTAAACCATAATTTTTTGAAACATATTTATGAACCTAAAAATATATAATTGAGAGCATTTATATACATCTAAAAATAAAATTAAAAAGTGAAGGTTTCAATTAACCTGTGAAATTTTTGCTGAATAATTCCTTGAGATCTTATAAATTATAAAATATATATATAATGTTTCAATTTCTGTATTGAACATAAACTTCAATGTCGGACTACTCTGCTTTCAGCTCTTAGTTTTATTTAAAGACATGCTTAGATTGAGTAAAGAGGTCTTTATATTAATTGAAGTTTCATCATATCCACTTTAATTAAAAACTGAATTTTACGTGCACTGATAGAAAATCAGAGAGAGATGCGGAGTTCAAAAATCAGGACTGCTTAAGGCCTACATAATAGTATATAATAATTATATCACTATCAAAAGTTGAAGCTTAAAAATATTTTGCCGAAAATCTTATTATGAGACCAAGATGTATAAAAAAATTGGATGGAACCCTTTAGACGGCATTAATACTGGCGAACCGACTGGTCGCCAATGGCAGCTGGTAAAATAAACATTGAACACTATAGTTTACCAACACTTATATATATATATTCATTTCACCCACACACACCTATATAGTTTACTGACACTTATATATATATATTCATTACACACACACACACACATACATACACACACACACACACACACACACACACATATATATATATATATATATATATATATATATATAAGTGTCATATGTGTGTGTGTAAATGAAATGTATATAAAAGGAAGGAAAGATGTATATGCATTAAATAACCATATGCGCTATATATTGTGTTTAAAAATACATTTTATGAAAAAAAATATTTTTATATATAAAAATAGAGTCTTATAACAATTCAACCGACTGATTCACAACACAATAGCAGGGAGGAATATATCCGAAAGGAAAACTTTAAGAAAACCAAACAAAGGAAATATCAAGAAAATTTTGCAGCTGGAATAAGTGATTTTATGTTATTTTTTTCAAGTTGAACTCTGTTACTGAAATAGAAATAATATTCTGAAACATTACACTTAACGGAATCACAGCATAGGAAGCGAAAAAGCTTTATGTGAATAAAAATACCCAAAACTACAGCCATACGAAATAAAAACACTATAGTGTGCTTACTGTAATAATATAGCTAATATTCGTGGACTTTTCAATGCTTTGTTTTGTGAGCTGAACATTTTAAAAGCATCTGGCAGTTTCTTAGCTTATTCTAAACAAACACGAAGCTAAATCGGAAATGGTCACTTAAGAAGCACACACATGCCCAAACAGCTTCTTTCGGATTATAAAGGGGGGAAGGGAAGGGGAAAAGTCGAGACCAGACACCAGAATGGAACTTTAGAAGGGAATATAACGAAAAATCTTTCGTTTCGCAGAAAAATAGAAAAGTTCACTTTTGGTTTAAGATTAAATTCAGTTACGTTTTCTTGAAGAGCATAAGTTCGGAAAAAAAATTTTTCGCTTAGAAAATGGTTGAAGACATTTAAAGAGATATACAAACATATAAATTTATTGGAGTGCCAGTAGAAGTTTTATTTGAAAATAGATTTATGCTGAGAAAACTCGAAGAAGACTATTTAAAATTATTTATAATGGAGGAAGAAGTTTGAATGGAGTTTCAGGTTATTATAATTCCACTTATATTTTATAGTCTTGTATATATATGGTCTTATACTTTAAAGATAATGCCTACTTTCTTGCATTGGGGCAGCGTGTCTTTCTCGTGATTGGGGCGTCCCGGTTCGGGCATGGCTGTTCTTCTGTGTTCTATCTGGTCCTTTTTCAGAATTTTGTAATCAGAAACAAACTATAAGTCTTCTTATGTGAATTAGCATAATTCTTCAGTTTCTCTCCAATAATTAATATTGGATGCTTTTAGAACTTTTATTAGTTTTGTTCTGGCGTTCTTTTCTTGTTTCTCTGTGTTCCTTTATTATCATTTAAATGCATGTTATTGTTAAATCTGTTCATGTGAATTAGCATAATTCTTCAGTTTCTCTCTAATAATTAACGTTGAATGTATTCATAACTTTTATTAGTTTTGTTCTGGTGTTCTTTTCTTTTTCTCTGTGTTGTCTCTGTGTTCTTTTATTATCATTTCAATGCATCTTATTGTTAATTCTGTTCATGTGAATTAGCATAATTCTTCAGTTTCTCTCCAATAATTAGTGTTGGATGTATCTGTAATTTTTATTAGTTTTGATCTGTTGTTCTTTTCTTGTCTCTCTGTGTTGTCTCTGTGTTCTTTTATTATCATTTAAATATATTTTATTGTATCTGGCAACGAATTTAATGTTCAAATTAATATATATATATATTTGTCAACGGCTGTCATGTAAAGTAGCTTTAAACGCACTCTGCTGCAGGCGATTGTGTAAAACTTCTTCTAAAATGTAAATAAAACGTGTTTTAATCTTTGGAAATTTCCTGATTTGATCTCAAATGATCATTTAGCTTAATAAGACAAAGCCCCTTCCCATTTAAATTTCAAACAGCTCACCGTTTTCGGCTTTCTTTTATTCAATACTAAAATCCCTTATTAAATATTAACAACTAGCCGCCTTTGGCGACCAGTCGGTTCGCCAATAGTAATGCGACTAAAGGGTTAAATCATTTTTTATATAACTCGGTCTCATAAAAAGTTTTTCAGCAAAATATTTTCAAGCTTCAAATTTCGATAGTCATATAATTCACTTATGCTATTATGTAGGCCTTAAGCAGTCCTGATTTTTGAACTCCGCATCTCTCTCTGATTTTATATCAGTGCACGTAAAATTCAGTTTTAAATTAAAGTGGAAATGATGAAACTTCAATTAATATAAATAGCTCTTTACTCAATCTAAACATGTCTTTAAATAAAACTAAGTACTGAAAGCAGAATAGTCCGACATTGAAGTTTTATGTTCAATACAGAAATTGAAACATTATAATTTTTTTTTATAATTTATAAGATCTTAAGGAAATATTCAGCAACAATTTCACAGGTTAATTGAAACCTTCAGTTTTTAATTTTATTTTTAGATGTATATAAATGCTCTCAATAATAATTTTTTTTAGGTTTATAAATATATTTCAAATAATTTTGGTTTAAATTCCTTTGATCTTATAGATTCATATTTGTAAAATATTCTTAATATTTCAACTTCTAAATAAATAAAGAAGCATTTCTATCTTCTTCAAATTTGGCTGATTTATTCAGTTCTGAATATTGCAAGTTTAGAACAATGATCATTTTTATTATCTAGACCACTTATTCAAGAGTAACTATAATTGACTTCTTTGATATCTTGATAAAGTGATCTAAAATCGCCATTTTATATCGAATAGTTATGTTGAAATTTTCATAGATCGATAAGCTTTGATGATTGATTTAGTTGATTGGAATGCCACTTTTTTATTTAAGGACTTATTGTCTCAAGAATATTTTGTTAAATATGATTCACAGAGCAGATGATGTATGTAAAAATTTAATTCATCAGCATTTTTTCCCTAAATCTACAGTTATATATTTCACTTGGATCAATTGCTAAGAGATTTATGTCTCTCCCCAAAAAATTAAGAAATTAGAATTTCGGCTCCGATTACTGAAGATGCCTTGTAGATGTTAAGCCATATTTGCCTTAAATAAAATTGTTTAATTGGATTAGTAATATATGTATAGTAAAATAACATAGAAAACGTTTCAATCCATTTTTTTTCCAAAAATATCATGTTTCATATTTGTTTCATTTTATACAGACACGTGCCGAAAATGACATTTGTATATGTTTAATTTGGATTGATAGTTGATTTATTTTTTTCTCGTGAGAGATCATGATATTGTTTTGGTAGAAAGTTTTGATGTCTCCGAAATATGCGGGTAAAAATAGTTTTATATGCTTTTACAAATTTTCCATTGTTAATTATTACGTATGCTTGTTTGAAAGAAGATGCGATTTCAAATAGCTGACCTACTTTTACCAGTATAGCTTTAATATTGCGTTACTTCGTTGAAAGAAGATGAATTTTTTTTCGCATGATTCATTAAAATGCGGAGATAAATTACAATCACGAAGGCGAATTCTTTGATTTGCACAAAATATCTTCTTCACATAAGTAAAAGTAACAATTCAAAACATGTCTTATTGTTTAAAAAATTGAAAAAAAAAGAATGCAAAAATATTTTACTAATACTGATTATCAATTGCTTTTTGTTCGTCGTTTCTTTGAAATGACGTCATTTTCAAAGTTCGTTTAAGATTTTTTGCTTTTAAATAATTAATCTCGCTCTCAGAAGATTATCGTTTGGTGATTTACTAAAAATTCTTTTTCAGTTTTAACTGTAGCATTTTTGTAATATATTTTTACTTTTTATTCTTATTTACTTTAATTCTTTAATGGAATTGTTAATTTTGAAATTGCAAACGATCAAGAAAAGTTTACACCTGCCTGTATTGTTTAAAAAATATCACATTTCTTATTTATTTCATTTCATAAATCACGTGATAAAAATTGTATTTTTCTGTTTTATTTTTGGTAGTAATTAACTTTTTTTTTAAATCAGAACTTCTTAAAATGTGATGGCAACATTTATTAAAACCTGATTTCTTTGAGATCTTCGAGAAGATAAAATTTTATTTTTATTTTAGGCAAAAAAATTGTTGAAAAAAATACGATTTATGTTTAAAAATTCATTAAAAAAGAATTTTAATTTATTTATCAAAACAATAGTATCATTGAAAAGCTAATTTTTTGTGCTGTAATATTTTCAGAAGTTATAGCGAAAAAACATTAAAATTTGGCTTTTTTTAAAATTAATTAAAATTTCAATTAAAAATTCAAAAAAGGGCACCAAGGTGTATATTCTCGGCACCCTAAGTATACATGTACCAAATTTGGTAGCTGTTGGTCGAAGGTTTGGACTGTACAGCGCCAACACACACACACATCGTGCTTTATTATAAGTAAAGATAAAGATAAAGATAAATGCCAGACGTCGAACAAAGTCACCGAAGTGTATAGGACCGAACCGTATTTCATGTATGTTCAATTTTATGCTCATTACACTGTTTAAATAACCGATTGGTTATAGTTTCAGGGGTTAAAACGGTTTTGTGTGTTCTGACTGTAAGGAGTGTGAATATGCTCTTCTGTAAAAAGGGTCTGTGCAAGTGATTTCTGCAAGTGAATAGCAGAAGTCGTACTCTTGGCCCTAGTTTGCGCTACAACAAAGCCAGAGAAGCTGACTTTTATTTAATATTAAAGTCACTTACCAAATTGTACAGAATAAATGTCAGGCATCGAACAAAAGTCACAGGGACAGTATTTCAATGTATTTTCTATTTCATGCTCATTACACTGTTTATATAAACAGTTGGTTACAGTTGCAGGGACATGGATTGGTGTTGAATGTTTTATACGTGAAACGTGTGAATGTGCCCCCGTGTAAAAAGGGACTGTGCAGGTG
>JAOUZG010039672.1:85501-100025 GCA_026289955.1 Argiope argentata
TGTGTGTGTGTGTGTGTGTGTGTGTGTGCGTGTGTGTGTTAGTAGTAGGAATTAAATGAATAAACGAATGTTAGATATAACCCTGAAACAATAAATTATCTTCTTCCAGCTGCCCCGCAAAAAAATATATTTTCCTCTAGATTCGCTAAACCTCCATCGATGCTTATTAAAGCCACATTTCCCAATTAACCTTCTTTCTGACCCTGCTTGCATTCATGGGGAGAATTTCTTCTCTGTCACGACTATTAATATAGAGAAAAATTACATGTTTACGCGATTGTATTTTGGTACATCATATATCAAATTGCTTGTTCAAGAAACAACAAATTTAATACAATATTATTTGTAAGGAAGAAAGTTCCTCTGGCAGAAAGTGTTTTGATACTTTAAAAAAATTAAATAAAGTTATGAGACATTTTCTTATTAACTCACAAAATTTCAAAAAAATATTAGAAATGAAAAGAAAATTCCTTTATTTCACAATTATTCTACAATACCTGTATAGTTGACTTATAGTTTTCCGACAACATTTATTTTGACTGTTATTTAAGAATATGTTGGTATGATATTAATTAATATATTTCATACTTTAAGTGAAATGCAATTTTTAAATATGCCCTTAGGGGGCAAAACAGAAATGAGGATGGTCAGATTAAAGCATGGTGGTTGAGTCTTGACAACTAAGTGGATATTGAAATCGTGTGGGGCCGAATATCCCTTTCAGATGACGGGACGTGCTTCCCTTGAGAAGGGATGTAACTTGGCTGATGATGACATAAAACTCAGCCCTATCGTAAAACAATGGCATTTCGGTCTTTCAAATTCATTTATGTCTCAAAGTGGATCAGAATAGTCAATGTACAATACCGTTTTCAGATTTTTATCAAATGTTTAGTTGCTTAAATTTATACTATCAATAAAGCTCATAGACATATAATTATTTATGCGATCTATACGAGAAACAAAAGAAAACTGATTTTGCATTTTCATGAATAATGATATTATTTAAATTATATATTTTTTAAAAAAATAGATATTAAAAAAATATAGAATTTTATTAAAATTAGATATATATATATATATATATAAAATAGATTATCCGGTGAATTTGATACAATTTTCTGCAGGAAATTAGATTGACAAAAATAAATGGAACTATCAACTAACATGGTTTAATTGTTTATAAAAATTTTATGCTTATAAATATTTTTTAAGAATAAAAATAGCATTAGAAAAATAAAACAAAAAATATTCAAATTCTCAGTACATCGGTACCAAACGTTATACGTAAGAACTTAATAAGTCTTAGTACATATTAAAAGTGACTACTATTCTTTACAAGTTGTCGGTAAATTTGGCAAGTTATTAATATATTAGAAGAAAAAAAAATCAAAACATGTAACCTTTATTTTAATTAAGTGCGATGGGGAAAACTATTCATTGCAACGATAATTGAAACATCAATAATTGAAACAACATTCTTAAAGAGAGGAAAAAATAATTTTTAAATGTGTTGTAAATAAATTGGTCTTTTAATTTATATCATCTATTTACTGATAAAAATTTAAGTAATTTATGACTTTAAGAAAAATAGGTAAATTTTTGTAAAGCAATTGCTTTCATAGCATTCATGATTTAGTATTTATTTCCCCAATGTGTCAAATGAAATATTGTTAATTTTTCCTTACTAAAAAGAATTTGTGAACTACAAATTTTATACGAAAAAAGAATAAACTATATATTTATCTAAATTATAATAAGATTTACAGAACATAAAAAATTGCTTCCCTTTTTTATAAATGTTTCTTCGGGTTTGTTAAATCAATTTCTTAGATTACTTTATCGCCATAGAAACATTAAACGTTCATTTTAGATAAAAACTCAAAATATATGAATAATTCAAATATTTTTTAATATATTACAATAAAGACATTGAGAGACTTTTCTCATGAATTAGAAATTAAAAAAAAATATTTAATTTATCTTCTTAAATTAATACACTATTTTCTAAGCAAAATAGAGTTAAATTCAAAATGGATTATTCTGAAAAATAGGATATTTATCATACATCTTTTCTTCAATCTTCATTTTCTTTTCTCTTTTGAATATAAGTATTTTTACATGCTTTCTAGAAAACTACCTGTTTTCTTAAGATTCAAATTATAGTTTGCAGAGTGTCTTAAAATTCTTAAAATTGAAATAATACTCCAAGCATTTTAGAATTCCATCGACTTGTTTATTCTTTTCTCTGAACGGCATATATTACAAGTGTTGCCAGATTCCAAAAGGTTTACATTTGATCATGAGCTATTATACTAATTTTAAATGAAATAAAATTAATAAAATATTCTTATCAAAGAAAAAAATCGTTAGCTTTTATCTTCTAATAATATATTAATTAAAATGAAAATTGTTTCAATTATAAAATGTTTGAAAATAAAACGTCTGCTAAATGTCTGTTAATAGATTTCAATTATGTTATTAACCGAACAAAACCGGGTTTTTTTATGGCTCGGAGCTTGATGAATTACTGATAAATATGTTTCTTTACTATTATTTTACCAAAATCGTTAATGGCAACAACTTCAAATATAAAGATAAATTTTTATCAAATTTTATAATATGTTTTTAAATTTAATTAATAAAAACTGAACCATGGATTAATATTACATCTTAGTAAAAATTGTGACGGTACGTTTTCGTGAATTAAATATCGGTTTAAAATTTCAATGAATTCTGATTGTTTTTTCAATCATATTCTTTTTGGAGAAAATAATACACAGTTATAAACAAATGTTAAATAAAGACTTAAGTTAGTTCATTGTTTATTAATATTGATAGATATATAATTAAAATCGTTCTATTAAATTTTGTATAGGCAATGGATTCAATTGTCAACATTTAAACATATTATTCCGAAAATAATTATTGTAGTAAATTTATGCATGCATTTGATGATAAACAATTGTTTACAAGCATGCTATAAGTAAATTGCTATATAAAAAATACACTTTTTATCTTAAAATTGTATATTCACTTTTTTCATTTTTATAATAAAATAAAATACGCTAATTAATTGCTCATTTAAATAAACTGTATTTAGTTTAAATTTCCCTAAATAATTTTTTTTAATTAATCAATTGTCAAAAGTCAAACATATTCTTCTAAAAATTACTAATGTAATAAACTTACACATTTATATAATTATAAATAGATGTTTTTAAACAAGTTATAAACAAATGTGTAAATATAAAGAAAAATTACAATTTTTTCATAAATGTTTATTTATATCTATGTTTAAAAAATCGATTTATGATAGTTAATTGCTTATTCGTAATCAAATACAGAATTTAGATATTGTAATAGATTTTATATAGATAATGGATTTAATTATCTACAAATAAATACATTCACCTGAATGTAACTAATGAACTAAGGTTATAAATTCATTGAATTATGTTATCTAGGTGATGCCTTTAGGGAAAGCACTGAATAATGTATAATTGAAACAATAAGACCATAGTCCGTAGCGGTTGCTTTTAATGAAAATGGAGCATTTAGCATTTAAATTAATAATACGATGAGCGGGCCAAATTAACTAATAGCATAGAAGACGTAGATCAAACGAACCCGCCAAGCAATTCCAGACGATGAGTTGAAATGGAAACGCAATTACATGCGCGGAACCAGTCACGGCCTTATTGTAGTGATTTAATTACTAGTGTATAAGAAAGTCATATGTTTAATCGTAATTCCCATTTAAATGAAATCCGAGTACAATTAATCTCGTAAATACATAACATAGGACGTATCAAGTAATTTCAAATTGTTATGTTTTAATCCAAGTCATTCTCTAGTTTGAAAATGCATATTTTTCGGAAAAAAAGATTCTATTCTGCATAAATCTACAATACTCCTGTGTAAATTTATATACTACTAGCCGCCTTTGGCGACCAGTCGGTTCGCCAATATTAATGCCGACTAAAGGGTTAAATCTTTTTTATATATAACTTGATCTCATAATAAATTTTTCATCAAAATATTTTTAAGCTTCAAATTTCAATAGTCATATAACTCACTTATACTATTATGTAGGCCTTAAGCAGTCTTATCTTTGAAGTCCGCATCTCTCTCTGATTTTCTATCAGTGCACGTAAAATTAACTTTTAAATGAAAATGAAAATGATGAAACTTCAATTAATACAATTACCTCTTTACTCAATCTAGGCATGTCTTTAAATAAAACTAAGAACTGAAAGCAGAACAGTCCGACATGGAAGTTTTATGTTCAATACACAAATTGAAACATTATGATTTTTTTTTTATAATTTATAGGATCTCAAGGAATTATTCAGCAAAAATTTCACAGGTTAATTGAAGCCTTCAGTTTTTAATTTTATTTTTAGATGTATATAGTTGCTCTGAATAATATTTTTTTAGGTTTATAAATATATTTCAAAAAATTATGGTTTAAATTCCTTTGGTCTTATAGATTCATATTTGTAAAATATTCTTAGTATTTCAACTTTTAAATAAATAAATAATCATTTGCATCTTCTTCAAATCTGGCTGATTTATTCAGTTCTGAATATTGAAAGTTTAGCACAATCATCATTTTCATAATCTAGACCAATTATTCTAGAGTACCCTTGATCGGTTTCTTTGAGATCTTGATAAAGTCATCTAAAATCGCCAGTTTTTACCGTGATAGTTATATTGAAATTTTCATTGACCGATCAGCTTTGATGATTGATTTAGTTGATTAGATTTTATTTAAGGACTTATTTAATTCAGGACTTTTGTCTCAAGAAATTATTATTATTTAAGGACTTATTGTCTCAAAAATATTTTGTGAAATACGATTCACAGAGTAGATGATGTATGTAAAAATTTAATTCATCAGCATTTTTCCCTAAATCTATAATTATATATTTCACTTGGACCAATTGCTAAGAGATTATTTATATTTCTCCCTAAAAAATTAAGAAATTAGATGTTGGGCTCCGATTACAAAAGATGCCTTGTAGATGTTAAGCCATATTTGCCTTAAATAAAATTGTTTATTTGGATTAGTAATATGTGTATAGTAAAATATCATAGAAAACGTTTCCATCCATTTATTTTCCAAAATTATCACGTTTCATATTTATTTCCTTTTATACAGACACGTGCCGAAAATGACATTTTTATATGTTTAATTTGGAATGATATTTGATTTATATTTTCTCTTGAGAACACGATATTGTTTTGGTAGAAAGTTTTGATGTTTCTGAAATATGCGGGTAAAAATAGTTTTATATGCTTTACAAATTTTGCATTGTTAATTATTACGTATGCTTGTTTGAAAGAAGATGCGTTTTTATTTCGCATGATTCATTAAAATGCGAAGAAAAATTACAATCACGAAGGTGAATTCTTTGATTTGCACAAAATATCTTCTTCACTTTGCTTTTTGTTTTTCGTTTCTTTGAAATGACGTCATTTTAAAAGTTCGTTTATGATTTCTTGCTTTTAAATAATTAATCTCGCTCTCAGAAGATTATCGTTTGGTGCTTTTCTAAAAATTCTTTTTCAGTTTTAACTGTCGCAGTTTTATAATATATTTTTATTTTGTATTTTTATTTATTTTAATTCTTTAATTGAATTATTAAATTTGATATTGCAAACAATTTTCACTTGCATTTATTGTTTAAAAAATATCACATTTCCTATCTATTTCATTTCATGAAATCACGTGAAGAAAATTGTATTTTTCTGTTTTAATTTTGGTAGTAATTTACTTTTTTTTAAATCAGAACTTCTGAAAATGTGATGGCAACATTTTATTAAAAGCTGATTTTTTTTGAGATCCTCGAGTAGATAAACTTTTATTATTATTTTCTTGAGAAATAAATTGTTGAAAAAAAAGGATTAAATTAAATGTTTAAAAATTCATTAAAAATAGAGTTTTAATTCGTAGGTCAAAACATTAGTATCATTGAAAAGGCTAATTTTTTTGCGCTTTAACTTGATGCGAAAATCAACTTTGTGCTGTAATATTTTCGGAAGTTATAGCGATAAAATGTTAAAATTTGACTTATTTTTTAATTAATTAAAATTTTAATTAAAAAATCAAAAAAAGGGCTCCGAGGTGCATTTTCCCGGCACCAAAGTTATACATGTATCAAATTTGGTAGCTGTAGGTCGAACGGTCTGGCCTGTACATCGCCAGCACACACACACACACACATTGTGCTTTATTATAAGTAAAGTTAAATGTGAAAGTTTAGATGGATGGATAGATAGATGATGTTAGTCAATCACGTGAGAATAGTTGAACGAAATCGGATGAAATTTAGCACATATATAGATTATAGTCTAGAATAGAATATAGGCTACAATTTATCCCTGTTAATTAAGGGGTTTATTTCTAATTAATTGAAAACTGAATTTCTCGCCGAAAATGCGCGTTTGCCCACCGCCAAATGAGAAAGGCTTAACATGTTTTCGACTGGTATAGGTTATAGTCTAGAATAGAATATAGGCTATAATTTATCCCTCTTAACCCTTTCGCGACGGCGCGCCTGTGCCACTCTTCGCTATTTTTCGCAACAGAGTGACTGACTATACTTCGCCACGTTTCGCCACGTTTTCGCCGCCGTATCTAGATGACGTCAGCCTCTGTGGACGAAAAAGTGGCTGCCGTATATATACGGCGTCAGCCTCTGTGGACCAAAAGGTGGCTGCCGTATATATACGGCGTCAGCCGCTGTGGACGAAAAAGTGGCTGCCGTATATATACGGCGTCAGCCGCTGTGATGCATCAAGTGACTGCCGTATATATACGGCAACCGTCGCGAAAGGGTTAATTGAGTGGCTTATTTTTTATTAATTAAAAACTAAATTTCCCGCTAAAACTCTTCATTTCTCCACCGCGAAATGAGTAAGGATTAATATGCTTTCCATCGGTATGTATTATAGTCTAGAATAGAATATAGACAACAATTTATCCCTGTTAATTGAGTGGTTTAATTTTTATTAATTAAGAACTAACTTTCCCGCTAAACATTTTCGTTTTCCCATAAAAAATGAGTAAGGCTTAGTATGTTTTCGACCGGTTATAGATTATAGTCTAGAATAGAATATAGGCTATAATTTATCCCTGTTAATTGAGTTGGTTTTTTTGTTAATTAAAAACTGACTTTCCCACCAAGAATTTTCGTTTCCCTACAGCCAAATGAGTAGGGCTTAACATGTTTTCGATCGGTTTATATTTTAGTCCAGAATAGAAATGAGGCTATAATTTATCTCTGGTAATTGATTGGTTCATTTCTTATTAATTAAAAACTAACTTTCTCGCCAAAAATGTTCGTTTCCCCACGCCGAATGAGTAAGTCAACATGTTTTCTACCGGTTATTTCAAGCAATTTTGTTTGTTTTCTTGGTATTTGATGCATTAAAAATTAAACATTGTTAATTAATCTATCTTTCGGATTCATTCTGAAGTACTTTTGAATTAAAATAAAAAAATAAGTAAAGTTGCTGTCGATTTCAAAATCAAATTTCGATTATTGTCGTTTTCAATAGCATCCCAGTTTTCTTAAGAGCCCAATACTATTAAACAAGTGTATCTCGGTTTCTTAAAGCGCCAATAGTTCTTAATCAATTTATCGCTAAAATGCCATTTAATTCAGGATTTTTTTTTCAAAACCACCAAATATTCGCCGTTGCTATGATTGAAGATCATTGATTGGGTAACCATTTAGTATTTACTAGCACAACCCGCAAAATTGTCTTTGTAAATAGAAAACCAACAGCATAGGAAAGCGATGTAACAATTCTTCATAGATATGTTGTTATTAACAATGAATAGTGTCATGAGTTTATAAAATAAATTTCGATGATTTTCGTTGCTAAGAGCATCCCAGTACCCTTACGTGCCCAAAGAGGTTTAGAAAAGTACTCTAATTATTTGGATTGGAAACAAAGCCAAGTTTCCTATTCTGAACAATTTTCCATCACTCCACTAAATGCATTTCTCGTAATGAATTCCCTTGAACTTTGGTCGTGGTATTAAATATCATTGTTTTGCTCTCATTCAAATAAGTTAAGTCATTCAAATATACTGTATTGGAAAATTAAATAAATAGGAGATAATTTTATTACAAAACGTAAGATTGAATCATCGTCTTCTAAAACTATGCATTTATGTTAAACTTATTGTGATTTCTCCATATCTTTAATCCCCAAACGTGAACCAAATTATTAATTAAATTTTAAGGAATTTAATGAGGGTTGTTTGTAAATATATGCATATATTCATTCGTATGACGAAATATATAAGATTTAAACTTAAAATACTCTTCAAGAATATTTTACATTATCAATTTCTGATCTAATTTCCTTACAGAATGTGTCCTCTCGTTTTAGTTGAATTTCATTTTGATAATTTGTCTTCGATGTCTCTAAGGATAATTTTATCAGATAACTATTTTATTTTCCTTATATGACTATATAAAATAAAATAAACCGGGAATTGACATTTTTTTCTTAACAATAAATGCGATACAAAGTTTTTTTTATCGTTTGCAATACCAAATGACTCATTCAATGAAACGATTGAAATGAATAAAAATATAATTTAACTTGCACGAGCACTTTCTTGAACGGCGCTTGGCCGTTCAAGAAATTATGTTCTGAAATGATACATTGAAATATTGATAGCAGATCTCATTTTAATCTTTTTTAACACATATTCTCTTTTTATTTTTACGTCACTGTTAAAGCATCGATAATAAATTACTAAAAATGAGAGCATAATGTGAAATGTAATATCTTTTTATTCTTATTTAAGTTTATTAGTTCCAATAATCTTTATTTTGCCTTGGAGTCTTCTGTTTGATATATTTTTTCCTTTAACATCATTGATAAGCCATACGTTTGCCTACTCTTCTATTTATTATTTCACTTGTTCGACAAAACATGATGCATGAATTGCTAAAATAAATAATGTATTATATATTCCACCTTTTTTAGATAAAAAGGGTCTTCTGCATAAATGAGGTTTAGGGTTATTAATTTCAATCAATCTACGTTTTGGTTAATATTATTTTTTTTCAATTCATGTTCTTAAAAAAAAATTCTTGTTAATAAAAGTAAAAGATCTTACTTACAAGTCTAACATAAAAGTCATCAACGATGTCTACTTACCTTATAAGAATCTTGCTATTTACATTTTCTTTTCTTGAGTAAATCATCATTCATGAATTGTTAATGATGAAAAGTATGTAGGATTCTCCACCTTTTTCTTGTGTCTCCCACTGATGTAATTCCTTTCCTTCAACGACAGTTTTAATTAGGGAAATTCCACGGCCGTGTTTACTTGCGTTTGTTCCTCATTACATGGCCGTTGCCAACTGTGGCGGATCTAATGTCTTAAAAGAATTCGTTAGCTCCCTACGTTTTCAGGTAATTATGAATTCGACAATCACATACTAATTACATAACGTCGACTAGTTTTAAAGGTATATTCAAATTTGGTTCTAGTTAAACTTTTGTTTTCGTAGATCAGGTAGACATAAAAAGCTATTAGTATCCTTAGTGTATTGAACATTATAAAGGTCTTAAGGTATGTGACTACGTTTGGTATGAGTTTTTTTAACAATGTCTAAAATAGTTATATTTATTTAATATTTACAAAAAAAAGATTGGAAAAATCTAGGAATCCAAAATATAACAATTAAGTGGCAAATTATTTTTTTTAAAAATATCTAAAATTCAAAAATATAATTTTTAAGTGGCATATTCTTTTTAATATATATATATATATATATATATATATATATATGAATCTAAAATATACGTTAAGTGGCAAATTATTTTTAAAAAAATCTAAAATCCCAAAATGTAATTGTTAAGTGGTAAAATATTTAAAAAAATCTATGAATCCTAAATGTACCTGTTTAGTGGCAAATTATTTTCTAAAAAAAATCTAAGAATCCAAAATATGCCAGTTAAGTGGGAAATTAATTTTTTTTAAATCTGTGAAACCAAAATATACCATTTAAGTGGCACATTTTTTTTTAATCTATGAATCCAAAATATACCAGTTAAGTGGTAAATAATTTTGTAAAAAATCTGTTATTCTAAAATATACCAAAAAGTGTCAAATTATTTTTTTTTAATCTATGAATCCAAAATATACCAGATAAGTGGTAAATTATTTTTTAAAAAAAATCTATGAATCTAAATTTACCAAAAAGTGTAAAATTATTATTTTTCAAATCTATGAATCTAAAATATACCAGTTAAGTGTCAAATTATTTTTTATCAAAATTTCAACTAAACAAAGCTATTAAGTAAAAATTTTCTAGTTTATAGGTTTATCAAAGGATTTGCTTTAAATCATAAATACAGATTAAGACATATATTATTTTGTTCCAGAGTTACAAAATAAAATGCCATTCTAACCATTCTTTAAATATTCAACTTCCGACGAGAAATTTGGCTTTTTTCGTATTTTTGAGCATTAAAACTACTATAAAATAATTTTAATTGAAAAAATAACGTATTATTTGTCTCTGAAAACTGAAGAATATATTGAGAAATTAATATATAAAATTGAAACAATAAATAGGCATTATAAAACATAATTACAGAATAGTTGGTTTCTTTCTTTGGAGCAACTACATCTTATCCAAATAAGATGTAACCCTTTCCAAAGATCAAATACTTTATGACAGATGATCACACTGTACATATAATATAAAATAATAAAATATATTTATAAAATATATTCTACAGTTTAATGATTTCTTTCGTAAATAATAAAACTCACTATCTGGAAGCTGGAAACAATTGCGAATTTGAATTCCAAAAAACTCTGTACCCATTTTACTGCATTAAATTCAAATGATTCTGAAACAAGATTCCGAATCTTTTTTCCCATTTCCAATGGGCCATTAAACAAGCCTTAAAAGTGATGGCTTACAGTTTTCTAAACAAACAAATTTAAAAAAAAAACATAAATGCATACAAAAACAATCATTTTTGCTCTTCAAAAATAAAAATGTAACTTTCTGACATTTCCTTTTTTTCACATTCTGATGTCTTTCTAGGTCAAGAAAATACCAAATGCAAAAAATGCACTAGAAACAAGTTATAAATAAACAAATGTTGCTAAAATAAAAACTTTGGAGGAGCGGGGATTTTGCATGGGAGTCACGCTTTGTAACACTTAAAATTTATTCACTGCTTTGTTCTAAAGTAAATTCAGGAAGGAGAAATTCGTTTGATAGATAACGATGGTTTCATGCTGATTTTGGAATAAAAACAGGAGTTTTAGAATAAGACCTTGTAATTTGAGTGAACGCTCATTACTTAATTCTATCAATTACACAAAATGGATTTAAACCTTTATTTTATCTATATTCAATATGAGTTTCTAGAAACAATCTCTTTAATATCACAATTGTTTGGGAGTATTTTTATAAGAAAAAATGGAGAAAATTTTTTGAATGTTTCATTTTTATTTTTTAGAATATTCAATGGAATCAAGCTTAAATGCTTTATCTCTTAATTAATCTCTTAGTCCTAGATGGCACTGTGAAACAAAGAGTCGCATTTCTTAGGCTTAAAATCTGCTGATCGTATCAGCGGGGCTTGCCCACGTCAAGTGCCATTAGTCACAACACAACATAACAACAATATCTTAATTAAAAGTAAACTCCTTTAAATAATAACATACATTTATTGAATTTTTATCAATTATGTAATTTATTTACATTTAGAGTCCAAGGAAAGATAAAATACCTTAATAAAATTCATAGTAGACTACACCAGGGGAAGTTAAAATGGAATGTCACTGAGTACCTTCGACATATAATTTGTATGAATAACTAATACATTTTAATTTGTTTTGTAACATTATTATTCATTATCTATTTATGAGAACACTAAAATAAATAATATTATCAATGAAAACTACTTATCTTTATCTTTACTTACAATAAAGCTCAGTGTGTGTGTGTGTGTGTTGGCGCTTTACAGGCCAGACCATTTGAAATACAGCTACCAAATCTGGTACGTGTATTGGGGGCCGGGAATTCCCACTTCGGAGTCATTTTTTGAATTTTTAATTAAAATTTTAATTAATTAAAAAATAAGCCAAATTTTAACGTTTTTCCGCCATAACTTCCGAAAATATAACAGCACAAAATTGATTTTTGTATTAAGTCAAAGCTCAAAAAATTAACTTTTCAAAGATACTGATGTTTTGACCTATAAATTAAAATTCTACTTTTAATGAATTTTTAAACATTTAATTTAATCGTAGTTTTCAACAATTTATTTCGCATAAAATAAAAATAAAATTTTATCTTCACGGGGATCTCAAAAAAAAAAAAATCAACTTTTAATAATATGTTGCCATCACATCTTCAGAAGTTCTGATTTAAAAAAAAAGTTAATTTCTACCTCAAATAAAACCTAGAAAAATGTAATTTCGTGCAAGTCATTATATGAAATGAAATAAATAGGAAATGTGATATTTTTTTAGTCAATAAATGAGTGAAAAAAATTTTATGATCGTTTGCAATCTCAAAATTACTAAATCATTGAAAGAATTAAAATAAATAAATTTATTTATATTAAGTATAATTCCATCATTTCCACTTTAATTTAAAACTGAATTTTACGTCCACTGATGGAAAATCAGAGATAAAGGTAGAGTTCAAAGATCAGGACTGCTTAAGGCCTACATAATAGTATAAGTGAATTTTATGACTATCTACGTTTGGAGCTTAAAAATATTTTGCTGAAAAACCCTATGTTGAAATCAAGCTATATAAAAAAATAATTGAACCTCTTAGCCGGCATTAATACTGGCGAACCAGCTTGTCGCCAAAGGCGGCTAGAATAAATATAAAGCAAGAAAAAAAGAAAAAAAAAATTAAACATTCTTAATAACAAAAAACCCTCAAATAAATCAAACAATGACAAATCATTTACAGGACATTGAAACACTAAATACATTCAATACAATATTCCAGTTATGAAGAAACATAATATCTAAGTTCATAATTAAAAAATTATAAAAAAATAGTTGTATATTAGCATCCCCATTGCTAATACAAGAACGCAACTGAAAAGTGTACATTTCAACTATCCTATTCATGTAAACCTAACTCAAATGTAAACAAGTTCCTCTCCAACAAAACAACCCATAAATAATCACCCACTTCACCAAGATAGTCAGGGGAAAGAAAATAGGCCTGTTTCGCTTAACGTGTTTCAAGTGGTCGAATATTGCATTGTGTAGGTGCAAGGCGGTACGTCACTGAAACCACCTAAAGAGATTTTGAATACGAACGTATTATTCGCTGTTTGATTTGGAAAATAATGCATTTGATATAGATAGCTTTCATACAATAAATCCATTAGAGCGTTTTGATTTTGTTTGTTTTTTCTTTGTTGAAGAAAATAAGTTGAAAGTACTAAAGATAAATATGAAAAATTATGCATTTTGTGTACGTAAGAGGGATATTAACTAGTGTACTGACATCTACAAGCAATTATTCAAGTTATATTATTATTTTAGAGCCTTTGTTTTCGATGAGAATCCGTCGAGAGTTTAGATATAATTTTCAGATAGTGGTGGTTTCACCACAGCGCATAAACTTAAACCCCACTTTTTAGCACAAAGTCATAACTTACGTCATGTCGTTTCATGATTCACAGATTTAGACGTTTAGATATAAGGAGTTTTATTTTTAATCATCCATATTTTGATTTTATTACAAATTGATGCAAATATTTTAAACTCAAAAGTGTGGCACAGCTTTAGCAAAGGTGGATTTATGCCATAAAACAAATTAAAGTCAACTCAACTCATTCAAAGAATTATTGTGCAATTTATGAAATTATTTCACGAATAAGAAGTGCCGAATTTATTTCAAAACTCTAGTCTTATTACAGGATTTTATGTGGGAAAATAACCTGAGTGACTTTGTGACACTTCAAAATAGAGGAAAGATGAAAACCTTTCTTTTACAAGGTTGATTCCTTTTAAAACCTTTGATTAACAAGTAAATAATTTTATAACTATCCATCTTGGCTGACCAGCTAATTAATGCTCACTAAAATTTCCCATTAAATACTTGTGTTGAAGATATAATAGGTTTTCGAGAAATTGATTTTAAGCTTCAAGTTTTAATAGCTATATAAATCTCTCAAGCTATTATGTAGGCATTAAGCAGTATCGTTCATTGTACAACGTATTACTTTCTCTCAAATACTCTGTCAGCTTCAATAAAATTTCAAATTAAAATTATAGGAAAAATGTTAAACTTCTATTATGATTAAAAAAAATTCCTGAAATCCACAATGTTTTTTTTAAGTATGAAAAATGAAAGTAGAGTCACTCTACATTGGGATTTTATGTGCAGTACAGAATAATTTACATAGTTTATATAACGTCTCAAATGATAATTCAACAAAAATATCTCTGATTCATCATAAAAAAATTCGTGTTTTAGTTTTATTTGCA
>JAOUZG010039672.1:110025-120657 GCA_026289955.1 Argiope argentata
ACTCGAGACATCTTTTTATCTATTTAGAAGCTGTAATCTTTTTAACACGAAATTGAGTAATATGATTAAGAGTGCTTTTTTTTTACTTCTTTTCTTTCTAGATGTCAGCGCGCCTGTTAAAGCTATTAATCATCTCTTGTATGCGGTCAGTTCTTTATCTCCCGCTGTTTAATAATAAAAACAAATGCAAGGAAAGTGTTTAGAAAATGAATATGATTATTTATGTTTTATTATTTCTGCTTTGTTTTCGGAAAATGTATTGATGTTGAGAAAAATAATTTTTTTCCTACATTCGCTAATTACTATAGACAAGAAAGAAAAATTAACCATATCGATTAAGCATTTTATTTTATTATTCAGCTGTGAGCTAAAAGTATCATAGATGATTATAATATTAAAACTGTATTCTTATTGTGCAGATTTGTTTTAAATTTTCTAAAAAAAATTAAAAGGATATTTATATTTATACAATACCATTAGTTGTAATTCTGCTTAATTTTTATCACGTGAGGACGTAATGTTGTTTTGGTTGGAAGGTTTTGATGTTTCCGAAATTTACGGAAAAAATTTTATTTTTACCTGCATTCATCAGTATCTCATTATTATCATGTATGTTTCTTTGAAAGCAGATGAGTTTGAAAACTGTTTTCCCGCTTTTACCAGCTTTGCTTTATTATTACGTATGTTTCTTTGAGAGCAGGTGCGTTTTTAAAAGCCTGGCGAAGAACTATGGTACAATAGATGTTATTTTATCTCAAAGTCGGGCGAGTCAACCTTCTAAAAATGCATCTGTTGTGAAAGAATCATATTTAATAATAAAGCAATACTGGTAAAAGTAGGTCAATCTTTTAAAAACTCATCTGTTTTCAAAGAATCATATCTCTTGATAAATCAGTACTGGTAAAAGCAGGTCAACCTTTTAAAAACGCATCTGCTTTCAACGAAGCATACATAATAATAATAATGGAATACTTCTAAAAGCAGGTAAAAAAAAATTCCGATCGCAATCTTTATTTTTTGCCCGTAAATTTCGCATACACTAAACCTACCTAACGAAAACAACATCAAGTACTCTCATGGTAATAATGATTTGGCTTACTTATATTTATGTATTAAATTGTTGAACTGAGATATATATTGTTTTCATATTTTCGTCAAATATTTCCTTATTTTATTTCATCACATTACTTTAAACTAAAAATAGAAGAAAACTATTAAAAAATTAATTCATGCAAAATGAATATTAAAATAAAATAACAATGCCAGAAATTTAGAAGATTAATGAATCGGATTCTTAAAGTTTTTTATACAACCATATTGTAATTTGACTGCAATAAATTAGAAAGTTTCCTGTGCAGAATGAACAGAACATATTTAAATTAATTACAATAACGTGGTTTTAATATCCGATGGATTCATAGAGTTGAAGTTATAAATAGACAATTTAATTGAAAATAAATGTAACCAATATCTCAGGCATAACAGTTGGTCTGCTGTGGGTAGTAGTAAATAATTTCTGAAAATACATACATTTTTGAAATACTCATTAATATACAAGGGAAAGTCAAATGAAAGTGAGTCAATGTGAATATATGATAAGCAATTTTATTTAAAAGTGGTCTCCCTGAACATTGATACATTTCTCCCATTGACAAAAGAGCCCCTGATTTTCGTCTCATAAAGCTCCTTGGACTGCTGACTCAAATAGTCTGTAACTGGCCCCCTTACGGGGGGGGGTCTGAAATGAATCTGATTCCCTTGAGATGTTTTTTTCAGTTTCCCGAAAATGTGAAAATCGCATGGTGATAAATCTGGGCTGTATGCAGGACATATCAGATTTTTCCATTGTAACTTTTCCAATTTTGTCTCAACCCTATTTACTGGGTATTGCCCTATAGCAAGATCACATTCTTTTCTAAACCGTGTGCTCCAACGACACTCAGTAGCCAATGAGATGCAATATTAACCATGCACAGTAGTCATACGGCGACCAGTTTCTTGTTGGTAAACACCTTCAGCTGTTAAAAACCTGCCAATCCCTGCTCCTTTTTTGAAACGTCTATTATGTTACACTAGACGTTTTCAACACAGTGTATAAGGGCCTTGAAGAACTTTATCTTCACATTTTCGCGTCTCTTTCGTAAATGAGGTATGTCCCTGCGTTACGGGTGCGTGTCACAGGAGATAAACCTAATCATTCTTGCTCAGGGGTGGTTGGCTCGTTTTCATTTGACACGTTCTCTTATATGCAGATCTAAACAATTTTTCTTAGATCAACGATAAATAAAAAAATTACATGCTTTTTTTAAACATATTAATTTAGTGTAAATACTTATACGTGTATTTAAATAATTATCAAATTTTAAATTTATTCCTCAAACAATGTATTGAAAAATAAATTGAATAATAAAATACCAATAATTTTATTTTAAATTTTTGTACGACAGATTCATAGAGCTAAAAATTACAAAATTATTTATGAAAGGACAGAAACTTATGGTAACCCTAACTAAATTTTTAATAAGGATTTCACCTAATCATGCTTCTAAAGGTACATCATGCTACATAAGCTCACTTAGTGTTAATCTAAAATGAACAAAGACTGTGTGATAAATTAATGATGGATAAAAAATAATTGTGAACATTATTGTTGTATTTATTACAACTTGTCTCATAATTTAGTCTATGACGTATAACTTGAAACAGCCGTAACAAATAAAAATAACTGATAAATTTTGGGAAAAAAATTATTTATTAAAATGTGTGAATATTTTTTTACATATTATGAAACAATGAAAAATAGTTATAATGAATCATATTTAAATGCATAAGAATTTTTCTAGAAATTATTAGCAATGTGATGCACCTCATGGAAACCAAATAAAACATTTTAATTTAGAAAACTAATAAAATTTAGAATTAATATATTCTTTTATAATTTTTTAAAAAGTATTTATCTGAACTGAAAAAAAAACATGAGTTTTAATTTTCAGAGTAACTTTCCCATTTTCATCTCCAACAAATGTATACCATCATCCATTTTATTACTGAACATCCCTTTGTTTGTTAGTCCATTACCCAAAGGATTGAATTTTAAATACAAAAAATAAAAGAAACAGTTGCTCTCGTTTCAATTACTAGCAGGAAAAAAACAAGCCCATTTGTTTTTCTTTAGACCACATATGTTCATGTTTTTTTAAAACAAATGCAGTTCATCATTGGATAATAGGGTCAGATCAACTTTCTTGCTTCCGGAAAGAACCAACTTGAAGCAAAAAACAAAACCAACAACGAAACATTGTAGAATTTGAAGCCGAGTCGTTACATAGCATTTGGTAATATCTTTATTATGCTGTAGAATAGGATAAACAATTCTTTCCCTTTCAAATATATTTTAACCTGCCGTAAGCATTGCATATAAATTAGGAATCATTTAATCTGAGAAAAAGTATAAAAACCCCTTTGAAGGGAATAATAATCCGTAAGGGGATGAAACTATAAACAAAGAGGAAACTACAAGATAAAGGTTGAAAGTTTCAAATGCATATCACGTAATGTTACAAATTTTTATTCTTTACCTTAAGGTAAATTTCAGAAGCGAATATTTAAGCATGAGATTTAAAGAAAGAAAGCAAATTCCAATAACAAATGCTAAACCATTAGAATGTATGCTGATTTCTCCATGTGAGGAATTTAAATAAATCATAGCATTCATCAATGATCGTATATATGCTTATCATATTGTTATTAAAACTCCGAAAAGAAAGATGTAAAGAACATACTTTGTTGTATAGGAAAACATGTATTAAACCACCATCATCACCATCTACAAATACTCAGCAAATTAACTCTATTTTATCCGATAATTTTGGGTTAGCAACAAAGCAATATAATGCAGGTCAAAAAGAAAAAAAAAACGCTCTTCTAGCTAAGCCAACTAACGTAAGTCGTTCTTTAAGCTTATATATCTCACTCATCCTTAAGCCACGCCTTTCAATAGCATCGAATTAAAGTGGGAGGGATAAACGTGGAAACCATGCGCTATTTTCGGGCAACTGTGGAACTTTCTCCAACATTCTATAAGAACAAATTTTTATTTTTCAGCTTTTACTACACATTATAAAGTGTAGTAAAAAAATTTAGTGACCTTATTATGCGACCAATACACTTGCATCTCGAAATTAGTTCAATTTGGCGATCTTCTCTATTAAAACCCTCAGAATAGCCTTTTCTTGCTGATGGGCGATTCCATTACAATTAATTTTATGAAATTTATATATTTACAATGATAGCACAAAATTTCATACATATTTACAGCATTTACATCTAATTTACGCAAAATTAGTAATAATAATAAAAATATCAGTTTAATTAAAAAGTAAAAATTTGATTAACTGTTTTATCGTTGCATCCAAGGAAATTGCTATTTTAAGTTACAATTACACAATGAGTTTACGATGCTAAAATAGGAAGCGAATTCCAAGAACAAATGCTAAGCAAATTGAATGCGTGCTGATTTCTCTATTCGATGAATTTAGATAAGTTCTAGCTGTCTTGAATGTTGAATGTCCATGAATGTTAAAAATGTTAATTTAATTAAAAGTGAAAGTTTTGATTAACTGTTTATAGTAACAACTAAGGGAATTGTTATTTTAAGTTACAAATTCACAATAGGTATACGATTTAATAGTAGAAAGTGAATTCTGGGAACAGATGCTCAATGATTTCAATGTGTACTGATTTCTCCATTCGGTTAATACTAAATAAATCATAGATATTGTTACAAGTGGGCAAACGCGCACCGAAGTAGAAAACGTTGGCGACGCTTCACTAGGTGCTTCTAAGCCAGCCGAGTTGATTTGGCGAGGGGGATATTCTGGTAGCCCCGAGACAGTTCTGGGTGCACCGCGTTCCTTCTCGTGACACTCGCCCGGCTCTATAAGGGAAGGGTTGAAGTGAGAGTGAGGGAGTGATTTGGGCATACTGCTATTAACTGCTGCATGCAACCGCGTTATCTTAAGTGTGGAAATTCTCATCAGACGAGAAATTGTAACATCAGCGAACAAATTTTATAACCCAAATGCATAAACTGCGAGCAACTAGGCCACACAGCAGCGTATAGAGATTGCCCCAAGTTTCCCAAATTAACCCCCCCCCCAAATAGAGCAAACTACTTTAATTTAAACCTGCGAAAACCTAACTTTACTTACGCTAATTCTCTTAGAACTAACCTCCCCCAACCAAATTTCATCCCCCAGAATGACAAGGCACCAGAAACCATCCCCTCTTCCGAAGAATTAAAAGAATTGATAGAGGCCTTTAATGAGATTAAAAAGCTGTTCCAATTATTCCCCAATCTAATTAAAGCTGCAAAAGATATGAAAAATAATGATGACCCCTCTGCTAAGTTTTTAATTCTCTATTTGCAAGCCAGTCACTCCTTAAACTTTTGAGCAAAAATTCTCGCAAAGCTATATATAGGATTTCTAGCCAGCCAATAGCATCCCTTCCTCTCACTTTCTCTCCTCTCTCACCCCACACGGGATCTCCAGGTTTCCTTCCAGTCCATGGCAGTTCGTCACCAGCAACGCCAACATCAACTACCACCAAGTCAGAGGATAAGCACCTGGCGGGGCTAGGTGCCTCTATAAATGGACTCATAAGTGAGGGTGAGTGAGTGAATTAGTTGAGAGTTTTTTCCCCTCTCGAAAGCGAAGCGTCTCACTAGACTAGTGGATTAGTGAGCTGTGTTTGCGTTTGCTGTTAACGATGTGTTATTGAGCTCGCTGTGATTTACTGTTTGCTGTGCTATACGATAGCTGGTTTGCAGCCTGTGTTTATTGTGCGTAAGGCTTGCATTTATGTTGTAAGTGACTTTTGACTGCTGGATTGTTTTTATCTGAAGGTTTCAAGTATGGTTGTTCTTCTGTGTTCTATATGTGAGGATTGCGAACGTGCTTCCCTGTAAGAAGGGGCTGTGCAAGCGAATGTGATGAGCTTGTAGCTAAAGTCCTGTTTTTGGTTATAGTTGCAGCTGTTCAAACAAGATGCGTTTATTTCGGCTTAAAAATTAGTGATGCATCAGAGGGGTTGTCCATGGCAAGTGCCATTAGAAACAACGACAACTATAGATATAGTTATTTTGAGTTAAAATTGCACAAAGGATATATGCTTTAAAAATAGAAAGTGGAATCCAAGACACGTGCTAAGTAAATTGGATGTACACCATTAACTCCATACGGTGACTTTAAAAAAGTCCTATTAATATTCATTGACCACATGCATATCAATTTAAAATTTTAATGTAATTAAAATTTGTGGGACTGCCTATCTTCACAACTAAGGAAATTGTCTCTTTAAGTTATGCTTGCGCAATACGCATAGGTAATCCTGATTGGTTTGCTAAGTGACAACTAAAATTGGCGAACTTAGTCTATTTTCCCAAGCTGAAGGTTGGGTTATTGTTTTATTTTGTGACATATCTGTATAATTTAAGGTGATGAAAGGAGAAGGTCGATGTCATTTGGTGACGTATTTAAGGAATTTAAGTTCTCATTTAAAGTAAAAAGTGTCGAAGTCGGTGCAGTACTTATGGAAAGAATGCTTTACAAGTATTAAGATGTAACCCTTTTAATAAAAATGCGTATTCATTAGCTAGTAGCTTTTCCGATTTGTTTAGAGAATGAGGATTATTGTGAGATAGATGTCAATATATGACGTGACATAAAATTATATATAAAACAAAAATTGAAAAAAAAATAGGTGTATTGTCTTTAGAATATTGTTCTGTTTCTCCACATAAAGATTTGTATGTGATAATCAAAGGATTCGAACCTAACAGTAGAACCTTAAATAAGTTTCTTGGTGCTTATTCGCCAGAATTCCAACTAAAACTTCAATAGTATATCTGAGATTTAAACGTAATTTGTATCAGCGTATGTAGAAGGTAAACAAAAAAAGGTCTTGCCGTTTTTAATGATCCAAAAGAACATGATATGCAAACATCATAGCCTATTGTTAGTCTTTGAAGTAATCACCATCGGCCTCCAGCACCTTCTGCCAACGTGTCCCCAGTTCTTTCATCCCCTTGTGGTAAAACTCGGGGTTGTGGGAAGCAAAGAAGTCCGTGAGAGCTTGTCGTAAGTCTGCTTCATTGGTGAAGGATTTACCACGAAGATGATGGAATGGAAGAGGTGGCAATCTGATGGTGCAAGGTCAGGTGAGTAAGAAGGATGGAACACAATCTCCCAACCAAGTCGCTGTATTGTATTCCTGGCCACCCGTGCGACAAGCGGCCTCGAGTTATCATGCAATAACAATACACCCTTTCGATTAACCAGTACTGGCCCCCTCTGATGCAATACCTGTCGTAAATGCATCACACTTTTGACTGCTGTCCTCCTCAATAGCCGCTTGCTGGGCTTTATCATCCAAGGACTGCGGTCGCCCTGTTCGAGCTTTATCGCAGAGGGACAAATCTCCCGACCTGAGTTTTTGAAACCAATGCCTTGCCATACTTTCATCGACAGCATTATCCCTAAAAGGTTGACATATTCGGCGACTTGATGCAGCGGCTGATAAGTCAACTTTAAAGTCGTCAAGTAAACCACCCTGAACTAGCTCTTACGATACGACCATTTCTCTTTGCTACTGTACGAGTTCCGATGGAGGATTGTGAGCAGTGGACAGGCGTTTACAACAACTGATATTCCTACTCTCGACTGATGATTTCTTAAACACGTCATACACGAATTTGTTTACATATTCTTATTTTTTTCAATAGGCACGTGCAAACGACAAGAATTTTTTTTTTGTTTACCTTGTATAAAATTCAATATTAGCAATAAGTTTAAAAGTAGTCGTACCTTGACTCTAAAATCTGCCGCGAAGAAACAAGGATTTAAACTTCTACGGCTGAATGACCAGACCGCAGCTACAGCAGCACTGGCGGAAACTGTGGTTGCGTCATAGTGGCCATTACCGACCACGATGCAACCTTTCCCGTAGGAAGTACGTCACATCATCGATGGAAGAAGCCAAAACCTCACATATAACACTCTCATGGGTGTAGATATCCAACCACCATGCCGGAAGCATATCATCCTCATTTCGAGGTGCCTACAGGGGGTGGAGGGCTTTCATAGTGTCGGTTCCTCATGTCGACATGAAATAAGAGCCTTTGCATCATGTTTTAAAAAGTTGTTCGGTTATTTCTAAACTGAAGTTGCTAGAAGGCAAACAAATACGTGTTATATATTTAAGAATCATGAAAATCCACATAAAATAAAAAATAGCAATATAAGTCTTATAGTTATGGTTGCCGGCTTTCTGACACACAGATAGCGCGTCTTCTTCGTGTATTAGGAGTCCCGGGTTCGAGTCCCGGTTCGGTCATGGTTGTTCTTCTGTGTTCTATCTGTGAGATGTGTGATTGTATCCCCCTGTAAAAAGGGGTTGTGCAAGCAAATGTGGTGTGTGTGTAGCTAAGTCGTACTCTAGGCCCTCGTTGGCGCAACTCAAAAACAAGAGACGCTTCTTTCGGCTTAAATCTGCTGCTGTATCAGCGAGAGGGCTTGTCTATTACAAGTGCCATTAGTAACAAGAACAACAGAGTTGGTTGGAAACTAGCATTCATAAGTTGTTTTAAAAATACATATATTTAATTTTCAAGATTTTAGGCGAAGAGGATAGAATATTAGAAAATAGGTGAAAAAAGTTTTAGGAAAACCTTGTCGGTGGTTTATGTCTCGTGAGAAAACTCTATACGCAAGCGGTAAACATTCGATACACTTCTTCAAACACACAGGGTGAAATGCTTTTTGAAAATCTTAACGGGAAATGAAAGTATTTGGCCTTTTGGGAACAATTGAATGTTAAGAAAAATGATAACAGTTGGGGAGAGTTCTAAAAATACCATCTAATTTATATTCATGTCCTTTACAAAATGGTTTGATTTCGCTGAAAATAGATTTCATTTTTGCGTTTTAACTTTGACTTCCTTCCATCACGTTTTTCAAAATCCTTTTTTAAACATTTGAAAATCGGAAATTTTAGCGAAACATAAGATTTCAATACAAGATGTCTTCATATATTCTCTGGAATTGCATGATGGATACAAATAGATTTAAAAAGAGCAAACGTTTTATTCATAAAATATTAGAAAAGTTGACTTCATGTACGTGCAAATTATGCAGAAATATGGAAGAATGAAACACAGATTCAGCAAAGTGGTTTAGGCAATGCATGCAAATACATTCTGTTATCACTTCGAACTTTTCATATGATCACAGGTCTCTGTTTTATTCAAAAGCTAATTTAACTTTTTTTAGTGTGTTGAAACTTTCATATCAGAAATTGTTTCAGACAAATAATTATTCATAATTTTTGTTGTTGTTTTAAGAATAATATTCGCAATATACGTTTTAATGCCGGCTTTCTGGCACAGAAGTAGCACGTCTTCCTCGTGTTCTGGGAGTCCCGGTTTGTGCATGGTTGTTCTTCTGTGTGCTATCTGTGAGATGTGAGACTTTGACGCCCCCCCTATACAAAGGAACTTTACAAGCAAATGTGGTGAATGTTTAGCTAAGTCGTACTCTTGGCCCTAGTTGGCGCTTTCGAAAACAAGATAATCTCTTTTCGGCCTAAATCTGCTTCTGTATCAGCGGGGGGCTTGGCCATAGGCAACTGCCATAAGTAACAACAACAACATAAATTTCAATAGAAATAAAATTAAACTGCCATTGTTATCAGCAGTTATGTTTCTTGCATTTTACCGCTTGAGTTACTGCATGTTGTTTTCAAATTACATTACAGACTTCCAAAACTCTATTTAAAACTTTAAAAATTAATTAAATTTAAATAAGGAATAAATATTTGAAAAAAAAAAGCATCAACATCAAGTATTATACACTACAAGTTTTGAAAAAAATTCTTGAATTTGAGTGGATGAATAAAAATTAATTTATTTAGTATAGAAAATTTGAATAAAATATATATAAGGAGAATGTGAACTAATAGTAGAAATTGAAATATATAATGAATTAAGAGAACTCAGATATTATCCAGAGAATTCAGATATTATTCAAATTCCCTTTACTTAGCAATGCTTTGAAGAAAAGAGTAGTCTGTACATTAATGTTATTGGTTGAGAAATTATAACAAATTATCGCAATCGTGTATTTTGTCATTAAATCTGTTGATTCCTGCAAATAATTGACGAATTGTTGCGTGTCTATTAACATTGACCATTCTAAAACAGACGTCGGCGGTCTCGGTCGTAAAGTGCAGGTGGTCGCCCATTGCGCTGTCCATGATGGGATGTGATGCCTGAAATTTCATACTCTCGGCACACTCTTGATACTGTGGATCTCGGAATGTTGAATTCACCAACGATATCCGCAATGCAATGGCCCATGCGTCTAGCTCCAACTAACATTCCACGTTCAAAGTCAGTTCATTCTCGTCGTGCCGCCATAAATCACGAAAAACCTGTTCACATGAGTAACTTGAACAAAAATGAAAGCTCTGGAAATCGAACTGCGCATTTATACTTTTTCGCTGCGATAGTACTGCCATCTGTATATTTGCATATTGCTATCCCATGACTTTTGTCACTTCAGTATATATATATAA
>JAOUZG010039675.1:0-52582 GCA_026289955.1 Argiope argentata
TAATTGAATGTCTTGTTTTCAATTCTCATCGTTCTTGGTTTTTTACCTTCACTTCTTTAACATTAGAAGACCTGGTTGGTGTAAAATATCACCTAAATATTTTCAAATTCTTAAAGGCCATTGGGTTTTTACTTGTATATGAAAATTTTTATAATTCTGTCTATGTTAAATATTCCATTTAAGTTCATTTACATGACTTTTTTGAAGTTTTCAAGCTACAGGGTTTAAAATCGTGTTCTCAAATCATTGCTTGCATCTAACTTCTAAAATTTTATCTTTTATGTGTTTATTCAACAAATGATAGTTTTCTATATCTTTTGTAACTTTACCATTTGCTTGGCTCAGTATAGCCAAATATGGCTCTTACGCCAACAAACTCCAAACAACCAACCAACCAACCAAGCAAGCAACTAAGAAAATTTTGTAGACCTTGTATGAAGACGCTTGAAGCTTGTGACAATCATAAGAACCAAAAACGATTTGGGAAAACGATTTTTAGAAAGTATCCGACAACAAAAAATCTAATTGCTTATAAGTGTGCTTATAAAATTATTGCTTATAAAATTGCTTATAAGTTAGAGGGAATATTGGATTAAATTTGTATCATTCATAACATCATACACTTCCTGCATACTTTTATGGAAGAAAGTAAAGGCTGCTAATGGGATATATAGTGAAACCTCCATTCTTGTTTTAAATACAGGAAACAGGGAGAATTCTGCTCTATTAGATATTGCCAATATTCTCAATCAAGCATTCTCACAAGTGTAGCAACAGATTCTCATAGTCCAGAGTATTTGACAATTAAGAATCTTGTGATGTTGTTACTTATGCACTTTAATGACCGAGGTCCTCTTCTATGTAACTGTGAATTAAGGATGTTTTAACTCTAAATTGTACTATCTAACGATCGTGATATGGGATTCTTGATCTAGAGGGGATCATATATAGCATGCTCCGTTATTTAAATGCAACTTCCCTTTCAAATTTGTTATTATTATTTAACAGAATATGGAATGAAAAGAAGTATTCTTCACAATGGCACGAAGCTATTGTGATCCCTATATTAAAACCTGGTAAAGGAGCATACAACCTTCTGAATTGCTTTGATAAATTGTATCTGCAAGCCTTTAAGAGAATGGTCAATTCGCGTCTCATACACGAATTGGAGAAACAAGGATGTATCTTCCCCTTGCAGAGTGATTTCCAAAGAGTTAGATCTACTTATAACCTTGTTTTACTGGAAACTCAGATAAAGAATCAACATCTTGTATTCATATTTTTCAACATTGAGAAGGCATACGACTGGACACGGCGTTGTGGCATATTGTCCACACTTTATAACTTTAGTTTTAGAGGAAACCTTGCCTTATTTTTACAGAACTTTTTATCACATTGAACTTTAAGAGTTCGTGTAGGCAAATTTTATTCAGGTTCTTTTATTTAAGCAGATAATATGCAGGAGGGAAGTTTCCTCAGTGTTACGTTTTTTATTGTTTGTATTAATCAAGTTTTAAGTCATTTACCCTCATCTGTTGAAGGATCATTTCATGTTGAGGATTTGCAGGTCTCATCCTAAAGCAACAATTGAGTTTGATAGAGAGTCTGTTGCAAAATGACGTTAATAAAATACCTTAGTCTGAAAACTACGGGCATAGTATCACTTCAAGGAAGAGCCGATGAATCCATTTCTGCAGGAAAATAAATACCCATGTAGATCCTATCATTTATATACGAGATACACCCATTGTGGTTGTGAATGAAATACGATTTCTAGGAGTAATGTTTTCTCTTTTATTCCTTATATTTAAAACCTGCTAAAGAAATGGGAGAAATAGCTAAATATCTTAAAAGTACTCTATAAAACATCTTTGGGTGTAGATAGGACATTTCTGCTCCATATTTACGAAGCTGTCATCCTCTCTCACCTGGATTGCGGTTGTATAGTGTATGGTTCCCCTCCTGCTTCTTTCTTGCCACGATTGAATAACATTAATCATTCTGCGTTCAGGATTTGTTCCGGAGCGTTTCGTATCTCTTCCGTAGAGAGTCTCTACTCTATTTGCAACCAACCACCTCTAGATTTAAGGCTTAAAAAGTTGTTTACCAGTTATTATTTCCGCACAAAATCTTTCTCTTTCCGTCCCATTTCTAATATAAGGTACCAGTTAGTCTTCGCAGACTATATGATGCCCGTTCCTCTCACATTCTTCCATTTAGTAAGAGAATGAAAGTACTTTTGCAGAACTTGGGCCTTTCAAATGTTATAATTAAGACTAAATTTGGTATGCTTCCCCCATGGGACGTTCCAGAATTTTGTTACACGAATCTCTTAGCAGGGTTTGATAAATCTTAAAACGATCTAACTATGTTTAAACACCTATTTTTGCATCGTTGCCATCAGCACTTTTCTTTCGTACAATTTTTTTACAATTGGGTCAAAAACAGATGGGCATGTCGGTTGCAACAAAATTTTTCCATGTGACACACTGAGCTATCGCTTACATGATTGCTGTTCAGTATTTACTGTTGATTTGACAACAATTTTCTGCTCCCTTCAGAAAATTTCGCCTTGTCCTGAACAGAACTTTATTATTTATATCGATAGTATAAGGACTTAGATGACACTTAATCACTGCAACGATCGAAAGCCTTAGATTGAGATTAGAATTCTATTAACTTGGCGTATCCTGCAAAATGAAGCTTTTTTTCATATTTATTTTAGTTAAATTTCGAATTATGTCTGCATTTCTGAGAATGCAGAGGATGATTCCGCGACAAAATCTGCATACTCTGTTTTGTCCCATAGACTTCTATATTGTGATATTAAGAGATATTTCATATATTTAATTAAAGATATTTATTCGACTGAGCAATTAGCATGGGATCTGAAGATCGAGTATAAACTCCATTCCGTCAAATCTAAGATTTGTTTATGGTTTGTCCACCCTTACGTGAGGTTGATGTCAAATTGCCACGTCTCCGGACAGGACATACCCGTTTTACTAATCTCGTCTTCCGTGAAAGGATGCCAATGTCTCTCACTTGTCATATTGTTTTCAATAGGGAACATAATTTTATAGAATGCCAGCTTTTAATGCTTATTGTTATAATTTGTTTTACTCTTCTTCCCTTAACTTGAAAGATCCGGTGGGTGAAAAATGCCACATAAATATTTTTAAATTTTTAAGAACCATTGGTTTCATCAACTGTATTTGACACCTTTTTCATCTGTTTGATTTCATATTAGGTTAAACGTGTAGGAAAGCTCGAAGCATGCGTAGGAAAGCCCAAAGGGGATACTCTACTCGCTTTAGAAACTGATATCCGTTTGGCCTTTGAAAGCATCTGGTTGCGATATTTTTTGACATTGAAAAAGAATAGTATTGGGCTTGGAGTTTCGGTATTTTAAAGGATTTATCTTATCTTGGTTTAAAGAGCGAATTACCAATTTTTATCTAACTTTTTTAAAATTGAGAAAGTTCCGTGTTAAAGTAGAATCGGAATACTCTGAATATTTTATTCAAGAAGAGGGAGTACCTCAAGGTAGTATTTTGAGCGTGACTCTTTTTATACTAAAAATTAATACTATTTTAAAGCAACTTCCCCCTTCTGTTAAAGGTTACTTATACGTTGATTACCTGTACATCCCCTGTATAAGGATGCAAATTAATTTTATAGAAGGACAATTGCAAACTTCAGTAAATAATATAAAGCAATTGTGAAATGCCAATATTTTTATCTTTTCGGCTTCATAAACTACTGGTGACCACTTTTGGCGAAAACGAAATCTGCTCTTTGATCCTGAAATACAACTAAATGATGTAACTACCATTTAAAATTAAAGTTAAATTTCTAGGTATTACCTTTGATGAGCTTACTTTTCTCACTGACGTTCAAAGATTTGAGGAAAAATTGTGAAAAATCTTTAAACATATTTAGATTTTTCAACTACTGCTTGGGGAGCAAATCGTCCATCCTTGCTTAAAATATACAAAACTTTAATTCTATCCAAGTTGGATTATGGTTGCGTAATTTACGGGTCAGAAAAACCGAGTTACAGAAATTAAACCCCGTTCACCACAATGCGCCCAGACTGTGTTCAGGAGCCTTTAAGACCTCTCCGGTTTAGAACCTATATGTGGCTTTGGCTTCCCTTTACTTTTGGCGACAAATGCTATCCCTGGAGTATTTTTAAAAACTGTATTAAAAACACAACATCCTTATAAAAATTTTGCATTCCGTCCATTCTTAACTCGAATATAAGAAGAACGAAAATTTCTTATACCTGTATGTTTTATTAGAATTCAAAACATTCTCTAGGACCTAAATCTACTTCACCTGCATGTAGCACCCCAACAGGCCAATATTTATCCTCCATGGAAAATTACCAATATACAATGCATAGATCCATTTGAAAAGTTATCAAATATGACACTTCAGATTCTATTTATAGACAAAATTTGTATGAACATAGGTATCATTATAATGACTATATTGCATAATACACGGATGGATCAAATACACTTGATAGGGTCTCACTTGCTGTTATTTTTCGAAACGCAGTCTTTTCGTTTAAAATCCATCCTTCCTGTTCAGTTTTCACAGCGGAGATAACTGCTGTTCTATTTGCTCTAGAAAAAATATCCGACAGTAAGCAAGAGAAATACATAATTTACACCGATTCATTAAGTGTTTTACAGTCTCTACAATCACCCCATCTTCGTCCTAGAAATGACTCCTTGGTCTGAAAGATCCTAAACTTTTTAAATAGACTTTCCTCCCGTAGTTTAACTAATTTACTATGTTGGGTACCTTCTCATGTATGTATTGGGGGCAACGAGAAGGCGGACAGTGCAGCCAAATCCGCTACTACAACAACAAAGATTAGTAACCCCGTCAGTGATCTAAAAAAAACACATAACTTTGTTCTACCTCTCAAAATGTCAGATGAAATGGGATCTATTAACAGAAAACAAACTTCATAGTGTTTAACCTCATACTGAACCTTGGCTCTGTCTTCCAAAAAGAACATTATCATAACCCGTTTGCGCATCGGTCAAACTAGATTCAACCATCGACACCTACTTCTTGGAGAAGAGGCACCAATGTGCTCTCAATGCAATTGCATCATTTCTGTCTACCATATATTATCTGTAAATGTACAAAATTTAGTACTCACCCTTCATATAATTTTAACAACTTCACATTACCTCAATCGCTTGATAAACCACCACATGCTCATCTTTTCGCTTTTTTTTAATGAATAGGTATTTATCCCCATATTTAAGTATTCTACAACTTTTTCAAACTTTTTTCATAGTGCCTTTAACAGCTGAAAATTTATATTTTTATTCCCCAAATATATAGTTTGGAGTAGCATAGTCAACACCATGGCTCTTTTGCCATTAAAAAATCCAAATCCGTGTCAGAGATGATAATTTATATTTGAATCCCTTTATTCAAGCTCTGGGTGTTTCACAGGGAAGTATCCTGTGTAACACTTTTCATTGTTCAGTTTAATCAAATTCTTAATGTTCTACCTTCATCTGTTGAAGATACATTATATGTAGATGACCTTCAGAAATCCTATCAGGGGAGCAATCCTTACTTAATCGAGCTTCAAATACAAGTTGCAGTTAACAAACTTGTAGATTGGTGTGATGAAAACGGGCATGTGATTTTACCTGAGAAAAGTCGATGAAGCCACTTTTGCAAGCAGCGTGGCATCCATTTGGACCCTGCAATCTATATCCAAAATGTTGGAATACTGGTAGTTAATGAAATAAAATATTTGGGAGAAGTACTTGATCATAAGCTCACTTTATTTCGGCATGTTTTACATCTACGGAAGAAGTGTAACTGAGTTTTGAACATCCTTAAAGTGCTTTCAAGAGCCTCTTGGGGGGCAGACAGAACATCATTACTTCGAATCTGTGAATCAGTTATTGTAGCACGAATGAATTATGGTTGTATGATATAGGGTACAGCAGGATCTTCTGTTTTGAACAGATTAGATACCATTCATCATTTTGCTTTAAGAATGGGTTCAGTAGCATTTCAGACCTCTTCAGTGGAAAGTCTCAACATTATCCCATATCAAAGGCCATTAAAGTTAAGGCTCCAAGAAATATCTGTACGCTATTGTTTCCTAGCTATGTCTGTCCCAAAACACCCAATTGTTACTTCAATTTCGCCTTAGGAGCTTATACTCAGTTCGACATTCTGACATTCTTCCATTTTGTGAGAAAATAAAATTACTCTTCAATTATTCGGAACTCCGAGATATTAGCATTGGGACATTCGATTTTTTTCTTTCCTCCTTGGGATATCCCTCAGTTTTCATTTATAAATCCTTTTCTTCGTTTTGAAAAGTCAACAATGACCCCTGTTATTTTTCAAAAACTTTTTACTTTTCATTGCTGTCAGTATTCAATGTATTTGCCTATTTTTACGGATGGATCCAAGACGAACGCCTATATAGATTGTGATATTCTTTTTCATATGTAAACAATCAGATACACTCTATGTGCATCCTTTTCTGATTTATCTGCTGAGTTAATAGCAATTTCTTATGGTTCGCAAAAAAATTTCTCTCTGCTCTGAACGTAATTTCCTCGAAGGCAAGCGAGGGAGTTCTGTTTCTGTTTGCTGTCGCCGCTCTGTTTGCTTCTTGCTTCTCATGGACAGCCAATGACCCCATGTGTTGGCCGTGCGTGGCGACCCATTAGACGGGTGGTGCAGTGTGGTCTCCGGTGTGTCAATCGGCCGGTAGCTACCAACTCAAGTTGTTAGTTTGCTAGGGATTAAGCGAAGGAGGGGTTACTCTTTGAGCTTGGCGTTAAGACTGGATACTGTCTCCGGGTGTAATTCGGATCGTATGGGTAACTGATTAGCAATATGGTAAGTATTGAGGCTGGAAGTGACCAGCGCCAGTGGCTGTCATCCCTTGTTAGGCTCCTTCGAGGGCGGTGCCGTCAGACCTAAATCCTTTTCATATCGTATGGGGCCTCATACTAAATCTTCCTTCAGTGGGCATCGCAAAGTAAATATGACGAATCTTCCATATTTAGATCGCTTTTTTATAGTAAAACGTACTAGTGACAAAAGTGAAACTTTTAATTCGGTTTCGTCTTTTCTTGTGCAGAAGGATATCTTTTCAGCACTTGGTGAAGTCGCTTCCACACGTAAAATGCGTTCTGGGGACTTGCTCATTGAAGTCTCCACCAAAAAGCAAGCGCAATAAATATTAAAAATGAAAGCTTTAGCTAACATATCTGTTACCGCTGTCTGCCATACATCATTGAATTTTTCCAAGGGCGTCATCACATGTGGTGAATTGTTCAATACCCCCCTTGATGAAATCACTGAGGAATTAAAACCTCAAGGAGTGATCCATGCGTGCCAAATTACTATTAGGCGGGATGAACAACTCCTTCCCACAAAACATTATATCCTTTTAGACCAACAATCTCAGAATTCATATATGCTGGATATATTAAACTGCCTGTCCGTCAGTATATTCCGAATCCCTTAAGAAGTTTTAAATGCCAGCGTTTCGGTCACTCGAAGATGGATTGCCGCGGCTCATTAACAAGCGCCTGCTGTGCTGGAAAAGACCACGAAAGCGAACATTGCAACGCCCCCGGAAAGCTCCGAGCGTATAGGTACTGGCTAGCACTGAGGTAAGCCCCGAGGCTGGGAATGGCCAGAGCCGGTGGCTGCCTTCCCTTGTTAGACTCCATGGTGGGTGATGCCGTCGAGCCCGAATCCCCATCGATATCGTATGAGCAAAAAAACTTTTATCCCTTCAGTGGGCAACAAATTGATTCCAAAAAGAGTTATCATAAAACCGTTCTTGAAAATATTTTGACCATTTTATATTATAAAAGAATAAGTTAACAGAATGAAAATTTCATTCAGTTTCACCATTCCTTGTAGAAAAGGCCATTAAAAGTTTCTGGATTGTCTAAAATCCGGAAACTTAGATCGGGGGACTTACTCGCTGAGGTTACTTCCCGAGATCAATCAAAGCAGATTATTAAACTAAAAGCTTTAGTTGCGATTCCCATCAATGTCTCTGCACATGCCTCTCTAAACACTTCAAAGGGTGTTGTAACTTGTGGAGAGGTATTTCATACAACAATAGAAGAAATTACTAAAGACTTAAAGGTTGAAGGAGTGACACAAGTTCGCCGTATTTCAATAAGGCTAGATGGACAACTCCTCCCAGCGAAACATCTTATTCTAAAGTTTCAAAGCCCTAAATTACCAGAATCTGTTAAAGTGAGCTATATGAAACTAGCCATGCATCCTTCCATTCCGAACCCCCTACGTTGCTACCAATGCCAACGTTTTGGACATGCTAAAACTGCCTGCCGAGGGCAACTAACTTGCGCCCGTTGTTCAGAGAAAGGCCAATTTTTGTGAAAACTGTACATGTTAAAATTGTAATAAAAATAAATAGTCGTTAAAACTTTATGGGTTATAACTTGACTAGCAAGTCCCAAAGCTACAGAATTCCTAGAAGAAGATTTCATGAGTTTTGCCGAAAGACTTACCTTCGACACTTCATTTTTTGCTAGTTTAAGTTTGAATGATTTGTCTGATTTTGATGATTTTTGTTTAGTTGTTTCTAAATTTTCCATGTCACGATTAGTAACAATAGATTTATCAGTATCGGATTCAGATGAAGGTTTGGGAAGATAGTAGAGGCCAAAACTTGGCTTTTGCACCAATAAAACTCAATCAACCAACCATTAAATTTCCAAGACTTAGTGAGGGAGAAATTCAACTTTAAAGTTTTTTAATTAAAAAAAACTATTGGCTTTTATAATTGCATTTAATAGTGTTGCATTTCTGTTCTTGTTTCACCCATTGTAATCTTTAAATGTAACACTTTAAACTCATTTTTGTTTCGTTTAAATTGATTTCAATTAAACGTTTTGGCGTTTTCAATTATTGAATTTTTTTTATTTAACTTTCCCTTTTATATTTTAATAAGTGCATTTTTATCGTTCTCTCTATGATTTTACCATCTGCTTGGAGCAGTAATCCCAAATAGGCTTACCAATAGGTGGCTCTGAGCGTAGAGGCTTTGGCTAGCATCAAGGTAAGTGCCGAGGCTGCGGACATCCAGAGCCGGTGACTGTCTTCCCTTGTTGGGCTCCGTAGGGAGGTGCCGTAAGGGTCCGAATTTTGTCTTTTCTTTGCATGGGTACTCGTCATTTTTTTCTGGTGGTGAGGATTCTAAATCGGAGAGAAACATAGACTGCCTGAGTAAATTGGTAAGATTTCTAATTTTGTCCTTGGATAAATCAAACATTTCTTATATTTCACCTTTTACACTATATAAAGGAATTACAGGCATTGGTGGTGAACCAAAGTCAACTAAGAAATTAAAATCCAGTGATTTTCTGATTGAAACTTTGTCTTCGACGCAAACGAAATCTTTCCTTCTTTCTAAAACTTTACTTGATATTCCAGTATCTGTAACTCCCCACAAACTCTTAATTCTGTACAAGGTGTTATCTCTGAACCAGAATTGTTCAATACTTCGGAGTCGGATATATCGGAAGGTTTTTCTGATCAAGGCATTATTTATGTCCACCGTATTTTTGTAAAGAATTCAGAATTTCAGACTACCAACAATGTAACTTTCAATACAACTGATCTACTGAAATCAGTTAAAGCTGGTTACTTGTATTGTCGTGTACGGCCTTTTATCCCCAACCCTATTAGATTCTATAAATGTCAACGGTTTGGACATTCAAAAGTTGCCTGTCGTGGAAATCTTGTGGGTTCTAGATGTGCATCAGTTGGGCATTCTTCTACTGATTGTCAGTTAGAGCCTAAGGGTGCTAATTGTGTACAGCCACAGGAATCAAATTCAGTGTCTTGTTCTACTAGGGCAACATGAAAAACAGATCCAGAGGCTAAAATCATTGAAAAATATTTCTTATGCAAAAGCAAGAAAATTGTGCCTGCCTCAATCTATTCCCTCATTTGCAGCCATAGTGCAGCAAAGAAAATCATTTGATGCAGCTGAAAAATTTGTACAAACACATTTAAGTTTTACCAACCAATTTTGTGCACCTAAAATCTCTGTTTCGACTCTAACTGATGATAAAATTTGTAATGTCACATGAGCTCCAAAAAAGAAAAAACTTTATTAATATAACAATATTGATTCTACTGAAAATTATTTTAATTCTGAATTTAGAGTTCCAAACAACGCATCTGCTCAAGATACAACCCAATTGCCATTCTCAACCAATCCATTGAGAGAATCCGTAATAACTGATAATTTACTTCCTGATGATGAAAAATCGAATGATTTCATTGATTATGATCATACCATAGATCAAACCATAGATGACATGATTAATGACTATAGACATAAGACATCAGCAAGTCGGAGAATTATAAATCCACGCGTATATACAGGTTTTAAAAAGAAATTCACTAAACACCGATACAAGAAAAAAAAGCTAACATTGTTTTTAGCATTTAATTTTAAATGTTTCAAACAACATTGGCATTTACATTTTAAATGTTTCAAACAACATTAGCATTTCTCAAGAAAACATTAAATAGATCACAGTATTTTACCATTTCTTGATTATTTTTATCGTGAATTTCAGATTATAAGCATTTATTAATCTATCATCGTTACTTTGTTTTAGAAACTAATCATATTTTAATCATTTACTCCTATTTAATAAACCCGGTTATGAGTTATAATCCACCTTTGGTGCTTGATATACACCATATGTTTGGCACCTCACTCACTCACTTATTTATTTGTCACTTGGTCGGAGAACGTTCCCATTACAACCTTTTTAGATATTTGAAGGCCATTGGTTTTTATCCCCACATTTAAAATCTTAGAGATTTTACAATGTATGTATTGATTCCTTTTATACTGGACTTAAGGGTTTTAAGATCATTTTTCAATTCATGCATTTAAATTTAACTTTTTGATACTATATCTAGGATAGGATAGTGGGATTTAATGGCACAAGAGTCATATTTGGCCATACTGCGCCAATCATATGGTTAAAGAGTAGATGCATTTATATGTAAAATTCTGTTGAGTGAAACACTGATTAAAAAATTACAGAAAATTGATGCGTTAAATAAAATTATAAAATCCAATTGCTTTTAAAAATTTAAAAAGATTTTTGTGGGGACGTTCCCCTATGAGCATTTGCATGTCCACTGTAGAAGCACTAAAAAATTGCAAACGAGAACTATCAAAGCTAGGACACTCAGTTAATGATACTATATCTAACCACATATTTGGCGCAACATGGCCATTAATGGCCCTTGTACCATTAAATTGAAATAAAAACAACAACAGCCAACGTTTTGGGCATTCTAAAAACTCTTTCCTCAGAACACTCATCTGAGCCCGTTGTGCATGGTTTACTTTAATTGCCTCCAGCTTTGTTTTTTTGTTGTTTTTCTTAATCAAATTTTAGTGTAAGATATCTATCTAAATTTTAACTTCTCGCATGATATCCCTTCAAACCATATGTTTGGCGAAGTATAGCCCACTTTTGGCTCTTGCGCCATTAAAATCCAATCAACCAACCAACTAAGCGCGTTGTGAAGATCTCGGTCATCACTATGTACATCCTCCTCAGGGGCTCACCTTCTATAAGTGGGTACGGGTCTCCCAATTTCGGGGTTCCCAGGTATCTTTATTCCTTTTATGTTTACCCTCCCCTAAGCCTACTGCTGTATCCTTTATTACTTTTCCCTCGACGGCAAGCGAGGGAGCTCTCCATGGGAAGCTGTCGCCACTCTGTTTGCTTTTTGTTTCTCATTGACAGCCAAAAAACCTCACGTGTTGGCCGTGCGTGGCGACCCTTTAGATGGGTGGTGCACTGTTGGTCCCCAGTATATCAATTCGGCTGGTATCCTAAATTCTAAGTTAATCTGCTTGGGATCAAGCGAAGGGGTCACTCTCTGGGGCTTGGCGTTAAGGGTGGTCAACGTACCTGGAGGTGACTCTTAGCGTATAGGTCTCGGCTAGCACTATGGTAAGTGCCGAGGCTGGAAATGTTGTTTGTTGGGCTCCATGGTGGGCGGTGCCGTCGAGACCCGAATCTTTATTTAACTCTTATGGGTTTTTTTTACTTCCCACACTGAACTGATAACTGAAACTTGCTCGCTTCATTATTCTCTCCATACCTGATGGAAAAATTTCTGAGTTATCTCCTTTTGCCATTGAAAAAGCTTCAAAAGGTATTGGTGCTAGTCCGAAATCAGTCAAAAATCTGAGGTCGGATGACCTATTATAGAAATTAACTCTGCTCTTCAAACCGAATCCTTCTTGCAAGCCAAATCCTTTTAAATCATTCCGTATCTGTAAAATTTCACCGAACTCTTAACTTCTACCGTGGTGTTGTATCAGAAAAACAACTCCTGAAAGTGAAATTAGTGATGGCCCTGCCAGTCAAGGTGCAGTTAAATGCATCTTTATGAAGAAAGAAAATGCTCTGGTTGCCATTAATAATATTCTCTTAACTTTTAATGCAACAAAATTATCATCCAGCATTAAAGCAGGCTACTTAAGCTGTAAAGTTTGTCCATATATACCTAATCCAACCAGCTGCTATAATTGCCAATTTTTCGGCCATTCTAATTCAGCTTGTAGAAGCACACAAACTTGTTCCAGATGTGCAACTCCTTTCCATCAAGCCTCTCAGGGGCTCACCTTCTTTGGGTGGGTGCGGGTGTCCTAATCCCGAGGTTCCCAGGGATCTTTAATCCATTCGTTTTTATTCTCCCCTATGCCTTCTGCTGTCTGCTTGATCCTTCTTTCCCTTGACGCCAAGCGAGGGACCTCTCAATGAGAAGCTGTCGCCGCTCTGTTTGCTTCTTGCTTCTTATGGACAGCCAAAGTCTCCACGTGTTGGCCGTGCGTGGCAACCCATTTGAAAGACGGGTGGTGCACTGTGATCCCCGGTGTATCAATCGGCTGGTACCTAGTCACCTTAGTGGCTAGACTAGTCACCTGAGTGTTATCAAGCGAAGCGGTTACTCCTTGTTCTTGGCGTTAAGGGTTGTCACTGCCTCCGTGGGTAACTCCGAGCGTATAGGCTTCGGCTAGCACTAGGGTGGATGCCGAGGCTGGAAATGACCAGAGCCGGTAATTGCCTTCCTTCGTTGGGCTCTGTGGTGGGCGGTGCCGTCGAACCTGAATTATCTCCTATATCGCATGAGCACTTCAAAAAAGGGTCTTTTCAGTGGGCATTGTACTCTACCAATTCCTTTTAATATTTCGCACTATTTTGATAAATATTTTATTAGGAAACGAATTTCCAATGTTAATGAAACATTTGTTAAAGTGTCACCATTTCTTGTACAAAATTCAATAACTTCAACAGTTGGTGAAGTTTCCGCCATTAAAAAGATGCGTTCTGCAGATTCGCTAGTAGAGGTTAACTCTGGAAAGCAAGCCCAGCAAATACAAAAAATAAAGTATTTGTCCTCAATACCAGTTAGCGTCAGTCCCAACCAGTCATTGAATACAACAAAAGGTGCAATAACATGTGGAGAGTTTCTAAATGTCCCAATTGACAAAATTATGAAGGAGATGAAATCTGAGGGAGTTGTAGACGTTCGTCGCATCACCATTCGGCGAGATGGAAACCTGCTGGAAACGAAACACCACATTCTTATATTTAGAGTAGCAACATTACCAGAATCAGTCTACGCAGACTATATAAAATTTCCGGTTAGGCCGTATATAAAGAACCCGCTTCGATGCTTCCAGTGCCAGAGGCTTGGTCATTCAAAGACAAACTGCCGAGGATCACTGAGTTTTTCCCGCGGTTTTGCTAAAGGACATGTCAGCCAGCAGTGCTCCGCACAGGAAAAATGCGTGAGTTGCGAGGGTATCACCCATCGTATTCAAGGTCCTGTCATCGCTGGCAATTGGAAAAAAAGATAATTGCAGTTAAAGTCAAAGAAAATGTGTCCTATGCTGAAGCCAAGCGTAAAGTTCTGGCCCAAACACCTACACCTGGTATTAGTTATGCTTCTATAGATAAAAAATCATTTTGTGCAAACTGTTCGTGTACCAACTGTACAAAGCAGGCTTCCAAAACTAATAGAAAACAGAATCAGATTCTGAACAGTCTACTGAAAGTGTACCAGAAACATTTAAACCAGAAACATCAAAATCTCAATTGAGAAAGAAAAATCAGAACTCTCTAAAGTTACGGCTTGCAAAACGCGGCCTGCTCCAGAAAGATCTCCCTATTAAATTTAAGAAATCAGTTTTGAAGAACTCTGTTACCTTGGGACTAGCATCACAAGGTATTTTTCATAAAGACTTGCCTTCAGGTTTTGGAGACATGTCCCATAGCCTTGATTTCAAAATACATCCATCTGAGGATGAAGAAGACCTTGATGTTAATTGTGAAGATCGGACAACTTCAACAAATGTTTTCATTCCTCCTAAAAAACCGCTTTCTTAATGTGTTATTTTCTTTCTTGTAACTGTCGTGGCCTTCGTCCCAAAATTTGTGACATCAAGTACATGATTAATAAATTTCAGCCCATCTGTCTTTGCCTTGAAGAAACGTATTTAAAATCTGACTTTTCTTTGAAATTGCGAGGTTACCACTGTGTTCGGAAGGATGCAACTACGGGAACTCGTCCTGTTGGTGGTGTCTGCATCTTAATGTCAAATCTCTATCCGAGCACATCTCTTGCTTTACAGACTCCCCTGCAAGCTGTGGCTGTGCAGATTCACGTTCGCACTTTGGTTAAAGTTTGCTGCGTTTACTCACCGCCAAAAGACATAATTACCCAGTAAGTTCTAAATAACTTAATTGACCAACTTCCTTCACCATTTTGCTCGTAGGTGATTTCAACGGCCATAGTTCTTTCTGGGGTTCAGATAATACAAATTCTCGCGGACGTCAGATAAAACAGTTTATTTCTGACAACTCTCTATGTTTCCTGAACACGGACGAAAAAACGTATTTCCACGAACCGACACCTGCCTTTCATAGCCTTGATCTGGCCATCTGTTCTCCTGAGCTTCTACCATGGTTGACCTTTTCGGTTTCAGGTGATCTCTTTAATAGTGACCACTTGCCCGTAATTATCTCCCACGCTGATGATGACTGTGCCATTCTGCGTGGACCGCGCTATTTATTTAAGAGGGAAAACTGGTCACTTTTTACACAGCAAGCAGAAATCACCAGGACTATGATCAGATCGGCAGATATTTCGGACGCGATACAAAATGTTATTGATTGCATAATACGCGCCACGATATATCTATTCCAAAGCGCTCCACACGTCAATGGAAGTTTCAACGACCATGCTGGAATAAGGCTTGCCACGACAGTTTAAATAGACAAAAAAGATTATGGAATATCTTCCGTAGATATTCAACTACACAAAACCTTATTGCATTCAAGAGGGCTAAAGCTTTAGCTTGTCGGATACGTCGACGCAGTCAGAGGGAATCCTGGATTGATTATATTTCTTCCATCACATCATCTGTTTTGAGTAGGCAATTGTGGAGAAAAATTAAATCTGCTAACGGGTTATATAAAGAATTTTCTTTTCCTGTACTTCATGTAGGAAATACCAAATATTCATCTCCTGCAGATATTGCAAATTGTCTTGGTGAGACATTTGTGAGAGTATCGAGCGCTGTCTCCTACAGTCTTACTTTTCAAGAGACTAAAAGACATGCTGAGAGGGTTCCCTTGACTTTTAAAACCCGCAGATTCTATCCATATAACTCTAGGTTCAGTATAGGTGAACTTCAGAATGCTCTACGTAAGGCTCATGAAACCAGCCCCGGACCTGAGGGAATCGCGTATAATATGCTTCGTATCACGTATAATTCTATAGACAATCTTGTCCTTCTAGAAACTAAGGTACGCCTTTGTTCAGAGACATCATCTTGTCTCGATATTCTTTGACTTGGAAAAAGCTTACGACCGAATCTGGCGATATGGCATTCTCCAAACGCTTTTAGATTTGGGTTTTAAAGGTCACTTGCCTATTTTTATTAAAAATTTTTTATCTCCTAGAGTTTTTCGGGTCCGTATTGGACACTTTTGTTCCAGCTGAGGGTGTACCTCAAGGTAGCATTCTCAGCGTGACCCTTTTTATTATCCATCTCAGTCAAATACTCAAATATCATCATCTGTAAAAGGAAGTCTCTATGTTGATGACCTACAAATTTCTTGCAAAGGCAGCAATATGAGATTAATTGAAAGATAATTGCAGTCCGCAGTGAATAAATTGGTTGATTGGTTGTTGATAACGGACATACAATTTCTCTAGGTAAGAGTCGTTGCCTTCATTTCTGCAAAAAGTGGAGCCTTCACTTGGATCCTAACATCCTTATTTGAAATGCCACTATTCCTATTGTCAATGAAGTAAAGTTCATAGGAATAATATTAGATCGCAAACTTACTTTCCTTCCACACATCCTATATTTGCGGAAGAAATGCGAAAGATCACTGAATATCCTCAAAGTCCTCTCTAGAACTTCCTGGGGAGCAGATCGTACATCTCTTCTCCGTATTTATCAGGCTCTCGTTTTATCTCGCATCGATTATGGGTGTATGATTTATGGTTCTGCTCGACCCACGACCTGGCGGAGACTGGATACATACACCACACTGCTTTGAGAATATCTTCGGGAGCATTTCGCACATCACCAGCGCAAAGCCTTTACGTTGTGTGCAACCAACTACCGCTGGAGTTAAGGCGGAGAAAATTATCTGCCCAATATTACTTTAGAATTTCGTCTGTTCCGAATCATCCATTGCGCGACATGACGACTTCCGTTGGTCTCTGGCGACTTTATGACGCTAGGCCTTTTAACATTCTTCCCTTTTGTGACAGGATTTGAAAAGTCTTATTTAGTACAGAACTCAATAATGTCATTCAAGTTTTGGATTTTTTGTCTTTCCCACCTTGGAATGTTCCTCAATTCTCATATTTGAATCCCTTTTCCGGATTTAATAAATCTAACATTGCTCCCATTGCTTTCCAACAACTTTTTAATTCTCATCGTACTCGGTTCTCATCTTTCACACCAATTTTTACTGACGGGTCAAAATCGGAAGAACATGTTGGCAGTAGTGTTATTTTTGATACCAGCAGGCAAAGTTATAAACTAAATATCTCCTACTCGGTTCTAACTGCTGAACTAGTTGCAATGTTATGCTCTCTTCAAGCAATATTGCTTTCTACTCAACGCCAATTTCGCATCTACACAGACAGCATGGGATCCTTTTAAACACTTTCTAATAGTCTTAATATTACACATCCTGTTGCCATGGAGATTCTATGTCTCCTACGAGAACTCCAAAAGAATTATTTTAAGGTTTTATTCTGTTGGGTTCCCAGCCATGTTGGCATTGCGGGTAATGAGCAGGCGGATATTGCTGCTAAAACAGCATCTACTCTTCTGCAAAGAAATCTTCTGTGATGCGTACTGTGATGCGAAAATATATTTTGCGCAATATATACGTTCAATCTGGCAGGAAACTTGGAACCAACAAGTATTTAATAAATTACATTCGATTAAGCCATCTATTTTGGTCTGGCCTGGTATTCCAGTACGTAGTTTGGACGTCAAGTTAGCAAGACTTCGCATTGGCCATACACGTTTTACCCATAAACACCTTTTATTTGGTGAAAATTGTCCTATGTGTTCAACATGCCGTGTTAATTTCAGTGATTCACATATTTTATTTGAGTGTCCAGCTTTTATCCGCCAACGCATACATTTCCTTAATTCATTGATTTTAAATACGCATGACCTGGTGGGAGTACAACTCCCATCCAAATCTTTTTGAAGGCTATTGGCTTTTACTATATAATTTAGCGTTTCAGTATTACTATCCTTTCCTAATTTCTATGTTTTAAACTTCCAAAGACTAATGTTTTTATACTTCATCGTTCTGTAATTTTACCATATTGATGGCACAGTATGGCCGTGTCAGGCCTTTGCGTCAATAAAATCAACCAACCCTACATACCTCTCTGCAGACTGTGGCTATACAAGTTCACGTAAAATCTTTAGTCACAGTCTGCTGTATTTACTTACCGCCTCATGATGTCATCTGTCAGCAAGATCTTAACAACTTAGTTGACCAACTTCCTTCGTCTTTCGTCCTACTTGGCGATTTCAACGGCCATAATACTTTGTGGGGTTCGAATAGTACAAATTCTAGTGGGCAACAAATAGAACAGTTCATTTCTAATAACTGTCTTTGTTTGCTCAATAATGATGAAATAACATACTTTCATGAACCCACACGCACCTTCCACAGTCTTGACTTGGTCATATGTTCTCCTGAACTACTGCCATTGCTAACCTTGCCAGTTAGCAACGATTTATATAAAAGCGATCACTATCCTATTATCTCCCATGCTGATAGTGGTGGAGCGACTTTTTGTCCTCCACGTTTCTGCTGGACTACGTTTTCGCAGTTAGCAGACATCACAGAGACTACGATCAATACTACAGATATTTCGGAAGCAATTCAAAATGTCGTAGATATTATACTATGTGCCGCAACCTCCACTATTCCAAAGAGTTCCCCACGTCCGAGAAAATTTCGCAGACCGTGTTGGAATGAATCTTATTGCAATAGCTATAAGAATCGGAAAAACCACTGGAACATTTTTTGAAGGTACCCTACGATAGAAAATCTTGTTGCTTTCAAGAAAGCCAAGGCCTTAGCTCGACGTATCCGTCGTCGTAGTCAGAGGGAATCTTGGATCAAGTTTGTGTCTTAAATAATATCCTCAACTTCCATTAATGTCTTGTGGGAAAAGATAAAAGCTGCAAATGGGATTTATTGTGAAACTTCCATTCCAGTTTTAAAGACAGGAAACCTTGTGAATTCCTACCCATTAGACGTTACCAACATTCTAGGTCAAGCATTTGCGCAAGTTTCCGAGATTAATTCTTATAGTCCCGGATTTGTAGAAATTAAGAATACTGCGGAGCGATGGCTCTTGCATTTTAATAATTGAAATACTTTTGCATACAACTCTGAATTCAGAATGTATGAATTGGAAACAGCTCTATCGCAAACCCGTGATACATGCCCGGGGCCAGATGGAATAACTTACAGTATGCTTCGCCGTCTAAATTCAACCTCCATCTCTAATTTGTTGCTACTTTTTAACAGAATCTGGACTGAACAAAAATACCCTAAACAATTGAGAGAAGCTACTGTTATTCCAATTTTAAAACCGGAGAAAGATCCATCAAATCCTCTGCACTACAGAACTATTGCCCTTACCAATTGTCTTTGCAAAACATTTGAACACATGGTCAATGCTCGTTTAATCTTCGAATTGGAAAAACAAGGATGCATATCGAGTGGTTTCTGCAGAAGATCAACTTTTGATAATCTCATTCTACTGGAAACCCAAATTCGCAACGCTTTTGTTAAGAGGACTCACCTAGTCTCCATATTCTTTGATATTGAAAAAGCTTATGGCCATGCGTGGCGATATGGCATACTTTCGACACTTCCTGATTTTGGTTTTAATTGAAACATGCCCGTATTCATACAAAACATTTTATCACTTCGTACGTTTCGAGTTCGCATTGGTAATTCTTACTCAAATCATTTTATACAAACTGATTGTGTTCCTCAAGGAAGTGTCCTCAGTGTCACACTTTTTATTGTACATCTCAGTCAGACTTTAAATCATTTACCTTCATTTGTACAGTCCAGTCGGTATGTTAATGATCTGCAGATCTCATGCCAAGGTAGTAACATGAATGTAATCGAAAAACAATTACAAAATGTAGTTAATAAGGTGATAACTTGTTGAAATAAAAATGGTCACACCGTCTTTCCTGAGAAAAGTCAATGTGTTCACTTCTGTAGAAAGAGAAGCATGCACTTAGATCCTGTTATAAAGATAAGACATGTCCCAATTCTAGTAGTGACTGAACGATTTTTGGGAATGGCCTTCGATCGTAAACTCACTTTCCTTCCTCATATATTGAATTTGCGGAAGAGATGTAAGAAACACATGAATATTTTAAAAGTACTCTCTAAAACCTCTTGGGGTGCCGATCGAACTTTCCTACTACGTATTTATCATGCGGTCATTCTTTCACGCATGGACTATGGTTGCATGGTGTACGAGTCTGCCCGTCCATTTGTTTTTAGACATCTCGTTACTGTACAACATTCTGCTATGGTGCTTTCCGCACATCTCTAGTTGAGAGTTTACATATTATTTGTCCCCAGTTGCCGCTTTATTTACGGCGTCAGAAATTATCTACTTTGTTTTTTTCGTGTACAATCAGTTCCAAACCATCCCATTCATCACATTGCTCTTCCTGCAAACCTACGAAGGATCTATGAAGCCCGACCTTATCATACCCTTCCCTTTTGTGAACGAGTGAAAAACTTCTTGCGTGGCTCGAACCTTTATAATGTTATCATTACACCTCTTGTTCTCGTTTCCATCCCTCCTTGGGATATCCCGCTTTTTTCCTTTCTGAATCCATTCTTGATTGATAATCTTCTACAAATTTGTAGAAGATTTGATAAATCTTCTACAAATTCTGTTATTTTCCAGCAGCTTTTTCATCATCACCGCAGTCGGTATTCTTTTTTCACATCAGTTTTCACAGATGGATCGAAATCAGATGGATATGTTGGTTGCGCTGTTATAACTCCATCTAGTACACTGAGCTATCGTCTGAACAATTTTTGTTCTGTTTTTACTGCTGAGTTGGTAACCATCTCCTGCGCTCTTCAAGAAATTTCCCTCTCCACTCAGTGTAATTTTATCATATATACTGAAAGTATGAGATCTTTAGAAACACTTCCTCATTTTCACAGTCAGATGTCGCTATTCAAATTTGTTAAACTGGCAGTTACTTCAAAACAAAGGCTTAAATATTCTTTTCTGTTAGGTTCCAGGTCATGCGGGTATTTCAGGAAATGAAAGGGCTGATTCTGCAGCTAAATCTGCGTCCACATTTTTAACACAGACACTTCCATATTTGTGACGTTAAAAGGTCATTTGTTAGTAGAATTTTTACTACTTCGCAAGAATCATGGGATTTGCAGATCGAGAACAAACTACATTCCATAAAACGGACAGTTGGTTTGTGGCCTGTCTATCCTGTACGAGAGGTCGATGTCAAATTGAATCGCCTCCGTATAGGCCACACTCGCTACACTCATCGTCTTCTCATTTTCGGTGAAAAGTTACTAATGTGTACCACTTGTAACATTGCTTTTAGTATTAAACATATCTTATGTGTATTTCCCAATTTTAATGATCCTCGTCGTAATTTTTTCCACTCATCTTCTCTTAACTTGCAAGACCTGGTGGGTGAAGCCTACCATCCAAACATTTTTAAATTTTTAAAAACAATTGGCTTTTATATATGTATTTAGTGCCTTTCGATGCATCTTTGTTTGATCTTTTAAATGGATTAACTGTTATATTTTTATTGTATCGATATTTCTTTTAAAATTTTTAACATTTGTGCTCTCTAATTTTACATTTGTTTATTGATATGGTGTGCTGTTATAATTTAATATGTAGTTTGCTTTATTTTAATTGTAGGTCTCAATTTCTTACCATTTGCTTGGCGCAGTGTGGCCAAATACGGCTTTTGCGCCAGAAAAATCGCAACCAACCAAGCCGAGGGTGTTCCTCAAGGAAGTGTCCTCAGTGCACACTTTTTATTGTTGATATGAGCTAATATTCATATTCGTAGTAATGTTATCCCAGTTGTTATTGAAATACGTTTTTTGGGCATTATATTCGACCGAAAACTGACCTTCCTTCCTCATATTTTGTATTTGAGAAAGAAGTGCGAAAGCTCTTTGAAGATCTTAAAGGTCCTCTCCAGAAATTCTTGGGGTGCAGATCGAGCCGCTTTACTGCGTATTCAAGAGGCAGTTATTCTTTCCTGTCTCGATTACGGATGCATGGTATATGGATCTGCACGTCCTAGTGTCTTGTGCACACTTGAGACTATTCATCACTCTGCATTGAGAATCTGCTTCGGTGCCTTTAGAACATCACCCACAGAAAGCTTATATAACATCTGTTACCAGCCACCTCTCTATTTAAGGCGTAAACAAATTACAGCCATCTATTACTTCCAAACGCAGTCTTTCTCAAAGCACCCTATATCTGAATCAGCACTTCCAGCCGGTCTTAGGAGAATTTATAATGCTCTTCCCTCTTGCATTCCACCATTCAGTGTGAGAATAGAAGCGCTTTTGCGAGACTCGAACCTTAATAATTCCACAATTCAGTCTATAGATCCCTTTTGTTTTCCACCATGGGAAAAACCAGTTTTTTACTTTTTAAATCCATTTTCTGGATTTGATAAATCCAGAAAACGGATTTAACTACAGCCACTACAGCATCTGTGGTTTTTCAACAGTTGTTTTTCTATCATCGTTGTCAGTGTACGTCTTTCACCCCAGTTTTTACAGATGGCTCAAAATCAGACGGGTATGTCGGTTGTGGTGTAGTTCTTCCATCTGGCATACTGAGCGATCGTTTACATGCCAGTTTTTCTATCTTTACTGCTGAATTAATGGCAATTTCCTGTGCTCTCCAGGAAATTTCAATATCTACTAATCGGAGTTTTATTATTTATACTGACAGTATGAGTGCTTTGGAGGTTCTCTCCCACCCCGACAATCGAATGCATCCAGTAGCCCTTGAAATTTTGAATGCTTTATACGGTCTTCGAATTAAGACATTTAATATTTTATTTTGTTGGGTACCGTGTCACTCGGGCATTCCAGGTAATGAGGCGGCCGACTGTGCTGCAAAGACGTCTTCTTCATTTCTTTCGCAAAATCTTTCATACTGTGATGCGAGGAAATTATTTCGTTCTCATATTTATTCCACTTGGCAGTCAAACTGGAATGAGCAAGCTCATAACAAATTGCATGGAATCAAATCTTTCATTGTATCATGGCCTGTACTTCCTGTACGGGGGTTGGATGTTAAATTGACCCGCCTCCGTATCGGACATACACGTTTTACTCATAAATTAATGATTTGTGGAGAGAAGAAACCCATGTGTCCTAGATGCTGTACTGATTTTAGTGTCAAACATATTCTTATTGAATGACCAGATTTTAAATCGCATCGCGAACTCTTTTTCCAATCTTTGTATCCAACATTGCAGGACTTAGTGGGGGAAACCCACCACCCAAATATTTTTACATTTTTAAGAGCTATTGTTTCATCAACTGTATTTAACACCTTTTTTCTGTCTTTTTGTTTGTTAAATGAATTTTAAACATGAATATTTTTCTGCATTTACATTTATCATCATCTCGCATTTTAATATTTTTACCAAACCATTTTTTTGTTTTAACAACTTAGCCATGCTTTTAAATTAGTGCTCTTTTAAATATATGTCCTCATTTTACCGTATGCTTGGCGCAGTATGGCCAAATATGGCTCTTGTGCCAATAAACATTACATACCAACCAACCCATCTGAAGAAGAAATGTCCTTAAGTGAATAAGACGAATCAGATTCTTCAAAGAAATTATAAGGAGGGTTTCTCCTTTTTGTGTTTTTATTTATTTCCCTTCAATGGCAAAAGTTCTTTCTTGGAATTGTCGTGGGCTTAAAAAATAAAATTTCAGACTTGAAAGGCCTCATACTTATGCACCAGTTTGTATTGCTTTACAGAGGACCCATTTAAAACCCGGTGATAAAATCCATGTATCAAACTACACTACCTCTTACAAAAATCATATAAATGATAGTTCTACAGGTGGAGATGCACTGCTTGTTGAAATCAATCATTCTTCCACTCCATTAAATTTAAACACAAATTTACAGGCTATTGCTATTCGAATACACACAAACTCCCTGTTAATAATATGTAATTTATATTTACTTCCTAATGAGTACATAAATCAAACCGATTTAAACTATTTAATTCAACAACTTCCTCAGCCGTTTCTTATTATTGGAGATTTTAATGGTCATATGCTCATTTGGGGAAATTCTGACACCAATTCCATAGGCCTTCAAATTGAAAAGTTTTTACAAGATCACAATCTACGTCTTCTAAACACAGATGAATTAACTTATTTCCACCAGCCTACAAAATCTTTCCATGTAATCGACCTTGCCATTAGTTCATCACTATTTCCTTTTTCTTAATCTGACAGTAGTTAAGTATCTCCACAACAGTTACCATTTTCCTTTGATTGTAACAGATGATAGATTTAATCACCGTAACTATTATCAGCCAACTATGTACATATTCACAACCGCTTAATGGAATACATTCTCTGTTTTTTTAAAAATAAGAAAAATCATGGTAAAAAATTATTCTATTGAGCAGCCTATGGACTTCATTACCCAAACTATTATTCATGAATGGAATATGTCCATCCCGCAGACTAAATGTACTGGAAGGAAGCAAAGTAAGACATGGTGGAACGTTGAATGGCAACAAGCCCGTAAGAAACAGAGCAAAGCATGGATTATCTTTCGAAGATATCTTACATCCGAAAATTTAATTGCTTTCAAAAGAGCCTCCCTCAGGGGCTCACCTTCTTTAGGTGAGTATGGGTGTCCCAATCCCGAGGTACCCAGGGATCTTTTCCTATCTCAAAGGGTTTACTTTCTTTGGTAATAACGGGCGTCGGGATGCCTTAGCGATCTTTTATTCTTAATTTCCTTACGTCGAGACTACAGAGTAATTAAGTTTTTTTTGCATTTCCGTATTTACATCATTTCTTTCCAACTTTTCCAAATTGATATTATTTTGATCATTTTGTATTTGGGATAGCTGTTTTTTATCTTATTTAAGATTTGGTTTGCAAGTATTAATTGTGGATTTTTTTCTTTCTTTTCCTCGACGGTAGGCGAGGGAGCTCTCCATGGGAAGCTACCGCGTTTTTTACTGCTTCTTGCTTCTCATTGACAGCCACAACCTCACGTGTTGGCCGTGCGGGGAAACCCATTGGGCGGGTGGTACATTTTGGTCCCTGCTGTATCAATCAGCCGGTATCCTAGACAATTGACTGAGCTGCTCAAGGGGATCAAGCGAAGGGGTCCCTCCTTGGGATTGGCGTTAAGGGTGTTCACTGTCTCCGGGGGTGACTCCCAACGTATAGGTTTCGGCTAGCACCATGGTAACCACTGAGGCTGGTAATGTCTAGAGCTAGTGGCTGCCATCCCTTGGTGGGTGGTTCCGTCGAGCTTGAATCTTTTCCAATATCATATGGGTTATTTTCATCACGATTCACCGATATTTACCGTTGACGAACTGGCTTCTTATACTCGTTTTTTAATTATAACTTTTCAAAACAAGTTGCAAAATACATCCCCATTTATGATTGAGAAAGCAATTCAAAGCATTGGTGGCGAACCGAAATCTGTAAGAAGCGATCTGGTGACCTCTTAATTGAAAACTGTTTCATCACTGCAAACGAAATCATTCCTTTTGGCTAAAACATTTCTAGATCATCCAGTTAATGTGACACCACACAATACATTGAATACTTGTAGAGGAGTAATATCAGAAACTGAGTTGGTCGGCAATTCCAAAATTGAGATTCTTCAAGGCTTATCTAGCCAAGGAGTACAACACGTTAAGCGCATAAAAATTTAAAAAGGCACTGAAATATTTGACACCAAACACATAATTCTAAGTTTCCGCACGACTAATCTTCCAACCTCTATAAAAGCGGGATATTTAAATTCTAAAATCCGCCCATATGTACCAAATTATCTACGTTGCTTCAAATGTCAGAGGTTTGGCCATTCTGAAACTAGTTGTCGATCCACTACTGTAAACTGCACCCGTTGCTCTGAATCTGGTCACGAGGATGCGTCATGCAAGAATTCCGAATTGTGTTTTAATTGCAAAGGAAATCATGCAGCATACTAAAAGAATTGCCCCAAATGGACAATAGAAAAACAAATTCAACCAATCCAAGTTCATCAAGAATTATCCTTCCAAGAAGCAAAAAAGTCGTTGACACTCGAACTCCTGCAACAAAGTTTCCATCGTTTTCTTCCGCTATAAAAACACCAACCGTAAGCAGTTTTCCGCAACCGAAGTCAACAATAAATAAACTTCCTGAATCTTCCTCTTCTACTATTCAACTCTCTGATGAAACCGAGAAAACAATTACTATTAAGATGACCGCAGATAACATTTGTTATGTAATGATTCAGCATTTAACTTATGAAACGCAGAAAAATTTGTTTCACCTCTTTAATCGAATATGGAATGAACAATATTTCCCGCCTTCCTGGCAACAAGCAATAATTATCCCTATATTAAAGCACAATATAGATCGCACTAATCCTTTGAACTATCGTCCGATGGCTTTAGCAAACTATCTGTGCAAACTTTTAGAAAAAATGATTAACCGAAGACTTTACTTTTTAGAGACAAACAAACTCCCGAGCCAAATCCAAAGTATTTTCAAAAGGGGGAGATCAACTTTTGATAATCTTTTAAGTTTAGAAAACGAGATTCGTTCTGCTTTTTTGTAGAGGAAACACTTGCACTAAATGCACTGGTATAGTATATTCGATATGGAATACCCCTCAGATGCTCTCCTTCTTTAGGCGACTACGGGTGTCCCAATCTCAAGGTTCCCAGGGATCTTTACTCGTTTCATGTTTATTCTCCTCTTCGCCTTCTGCTGTTTGCTTTATTTTTTCTATCCCTCGACGTCAACCCCTCAGGGGCTCGCCTACTATAGGTGAGTACGGGTGTCCCAATCCCGAGGTTCCCAGGGATCTGTACTCATTTTATGTTTATTCTCCACTACGCCTTTTCTGTCTGCTTGATCCTTCTTTCCCTCGACGGCAAGTGAAGGAGCTCTCCATGAGAGGCTGTCGACGCTCTGTTTGCTTCTTGCTTCTCATGGACAGCCAAAGTCCCCACGTGTTGGCCGTGCGTGGCAACCCATTGGAAAGACGGGTGGTGCACTGTGGTCCCCGGTGTATCAATCGGCTGGTACCTAGTCACCTAAGTGGCTAGACTGTTAGGGATCAAGCGAAGGGGTTACTTCTTGGGCTAGGCGTTAAGGGTGGTCACTGTCCCCGGGGGTAACTCCCAGCGTATAGGTTCCGATTAGCACCAAGGTAAGCGCCGATGCTGGGAATGGCCAGAGCCGGTGGCTGCCTTCCCTTGTTGGGCTCCGTGGTGGGCGGCGCCGTTGGGCTTGAATTTCCCTCAATATCATATGGGGTTTTCAAAAAAGGGTCCCTTCAGTGGGCATCACAAAGTTCCTATTATGAATAATCTTCCACATTTTGATCGATTTTTTTATATTAAAACGTTCTAGTGACGAAAATGAAACTTTTAATTCTGTTTCGCATTTTCTTGTGCAGAAGGCTATCTTTTCAGCACTTGGTGAAGTCGCTTCCACACGTAAAATGCGTTCTGGAGACTTGCTCATTGAAGTCTCCACCAAAAAGCAAGCGCAACAAGTATTAAAAATGAAAGCTTTAGCTACCATACCTGTTACCGCTGTCTCCCTTACATCATTGAATTTTTCCAAGGGCGTCATCACTTGCGGTGAATTGTTCAATGTCCCGCTTGATGAAATCACTGCAGAATTGAAACCTCAAGGAGTGACCCATGTACGCCAAATTACTATTAGGCGAGATGAACAGCTCCTTCCCACAAAGCATTTTATCCTTACATTTCATAGACCAACAATCCCAGAATTCATTTATGCTGGATATATTAAACTACCTGTCCGTCAGTATATTCCGAATCCCTTAAGATGTTTTAAATGTCAGCGTTTCGGTCACTCGAAGATGAATTGCCGCGCTACACTAACATGCACCCGCTGTGCTGGAAAAGACCATGATAGCGAACACTGTAACGCCCCCGAAAAGTGTGTAAATTGCGGAGGGTGTCATGCATCGTTCTCTCGAAACTGTGAACGCTGGAAAACAGAAAAGCAAATAACATCCATTAAATTTAAGGAATCAATTTCTTACCCTGAAGCAAGACAAAAAGTATTAGCTCAAACACCAAAACCGGGTGTGAGTTATGCTTCCATTGCAAAAACACCATTCTGTGCTAACTGTAAATGTATCAATTGTGCGCAGTATAACCCTCAAAAAATAACTAAAGAAAAATCTTCCGATTCCGAAATGGAAAACACAGCATCCAGTGCACCTGACGATATCAAACCAGTCCGATCTAAATCAAATTCTAAATCCCAAAGATCTCTTAAGCTAAAGCTTTCAAAACGGGGACTCTCACCAAAAGATTTAAGATCAAAGTTAAAAAAATCTACCGCACAAAATTCTGTCGCCTTGGGACTTGCGACGAAAGGTGATGTCCACAAGGATTTAACATCCATTTTTGGCATACCTAAAAGTCCCGACTCCCTTTCCCTTCATCCATCTGACGAGGAGGATGAATTACAAATGAGTTGTGATGTTTCGCCTTCTCTTGCTAACACTTGCTCTAATAAACTTATTAATTCTGTTTCTTAATGGGTACCTTTTTTTCTTGGAACTGTCGTGGTCTTCGGTCCAAATTGGTTGACATTAAACACATTATTAATGCACTCCATCCTGCTAGTTTGGCTATTCAGGAAACATTCCTGAAACATGACATTGCTTTGAAAATCCGTGGCTATAACTATGCTCGGAAAGATGCTAATACTGGAAATAATCATTCCGGTGGTGTTTGCATCTTAACCTCGAACCTCTATCCGAGTTCTCATTTAAACTTACAAACTTCTTTACAAGCTGTGGCTGTTCAAATCCATATACGGACCCTTGTCACTGTCTGTAGTATATATTTACCACCACACGGTCACATTAACCAGCATGAACTTAATAGTTTAGTGGACCAATTACCCACGCCTTTCTTGCTTATTGGCGATTTTAATGCTCATAGTATTTTGTGGGGTTCGGAAAGAACAAATTGTCGAGGACGACAGATCGAGCAATTTATCTCTGATAACTCTCTATATCTTCTTAATAATGACGAGAAAACCTATTTCCATGAACCCACACGTATATTTCACAGCCTGGATCTGGCTATTTGCTCTCCCGATTTTTTCCCGTTGCTTCATTTTCAGGTTGGGAGTGAGCTCTATGATAGTGATCACTTCCCTTTAATAGTCTCTTATGCTGATAGAGGTGGTGCGACTTTTTGTCCGCCACGTTTCTTATTCAAGCGGGCAGACTGGGCTGCTTACATGCAACAGGCAATAATTTCGGAAAATATGGTCAAAACGACTAATGTTACAGAGGCTGTTCAAAATGTAGTTTACTGCTTACTTGAGGCCGCCAACAATACTATACCCTAAAGCTCTCCACGTCTAAGGAAGTTCCCGAGAACGTGGTGGAATGAAGCTTGCCGCGAAAGTCACCGAGAACAAAAAAAGCGGTGGAATATCTTCCGGAGATATCCCACAATTCATAATTTAATTGCCTTTAAACTTGCCAGAGCTAAAGCTCGTCGTATCCGTAGGCAAAGTCAGAGAGAGTCTTGGATTAATTTTATCTCATCCATCACAGCCTTTACTTCTCCGAAACTACATTGGAAAAAAGTTAAGGCAGCTAATGGACTTTAAAGAGATTTTTCAATTCCGGTTCTAGAGACAGGAAATGGAAGCGTATCTTCACCATTGGATGTCGCCAATGCTCTCGGACATGCATTTGCACAAGTGTCTGCTGAGGATTCATATAAGCCTTCATTTGTAGAAATTAAAAATCGTGCACAAAAGAAACAGTTACGTTTTTCTACCCGAAACTCTTTCCCGTACAATTCAGAATTTAAAATGCACGAACTACTAACGGCTTTATCGAAGACTCATGATACCAGTCCTGGTCCTGATGGAATCACATATAACATGCTTCGTCGTTTGTCTACTACTTCTCTTTCTAATCTGTTAATTTTATTTAACCGTATTTGGACTGGTTTTCGTCGAGGACGCTCGACTTTTGATAATATTGTCTTACTCGAAACTCAAATTCGAAATGCATTTGTCCGTCGAAATCATCTGGTCTCTATCTTCTTCGACATAGAAAAGGCCTATGACCGTACCTGGCGATTTGGTATTCTCTCTACACTTGCAAAATTTGGTTTTAAAGGAAATTTACCCTTGTTTGTAAAACAATTTTTATCGTTGCGCTTATTTCGTGTTCGGCCCCTCAGGGGCTCACCTTCTTTAGGTGGGTACGGGTGTCCCAATCCCGAGGTTCCCAGGGATCTTTCCTCCATTTATAGTTTATTCTCCCCTACGCCTCTTTCTGTCTGCTTGATCCTTCTTTCCCTCGACGGCAAGTGAGGGAGCTCTCCATGAGAAGCTGTCGCCGCTCTGTTTGCTTCTTGCTTCTCATGGACAGCCAATGTCCCCACGTGTTGGCCGTGCGTGGCGACCCATTAGACGGGTGGTGCACTGTGGTAACCGGTGTATCAATCGGCCGGTACCTAACCACATGAGTGATTAGTCTGCTAGGGATCAAGCGAAGGGGTTACTCCTTGGGCTTGGCGTTAAGGGTGGTCACTGTCCCCGGGGGTAACTCCCAGCGTATAGGTTCCAGTTAGCATTATAGTAAGTGCTGAGGCTAGGAACTTCTAGAGCCAGTTACTGCTATCCCTTGTTGGGCTCCGTGGTGGGTGATGCCGCTGGGCCTGAATTCTTTTCTATATCGTATGGGCTCCTCCAAACGTGGTCCCTTCAGTGGGCGTCATATTGTTAACAATACTTCTAATTTTGAACAGTTTGATCATTTTTTATTATTAAACGTATATCTGACACAAATGAATCTTTCAACACAGTATCTCCTTTCTTAGTGCAGAAATCTATCTCCGCAACAGTTGGAGAAGTAGCAACTGTTAAAAAAATGCGATCTGGTGACTTACTTGTCGAGGTTAGTACTCGAAAGCAAGCCCAGAATATTCAAAAAGTTAAAGCTTTGGCCACAATACCCGTTACTGTTAACCCTCACTCATCATTAAATACATCGCAAGGCGTCATCACTTGCGGTGAAATATTAAACCTCTCTGTAGAATATATTCAGGATGAACTGAAACCACAAGGTGTTACAAACGTTCGCCGCATTACGATCCGGAGAGAAGGACAAATACTAGAAACAAAACATCACATTCTTACTTTTAGGTCGCCTAAACTGCCAGATTTCATATATACAGGTTATATAAAACTACCCGTCCGGCCATATATCCCAAACCCACTTAGATGCTTCAAGTGCCAACGCTTTGGGCACTCGAAAGCAAATTGCCGTGGAACTGTCACTTGCGCTCGTTGCTCAGAAAAAGGGCATGAAAGCCAACAGTGTTCCGCACCAGAAAAGTGTGTGAACTGCGGTGGCGATCACACATCCTACTCTCGATCCTGCTCGCGTTGGCAATTAGAAAAACAGATCACAACTCTCAAAATTAAAGAAAACTTGACTTATCCCGAAGCTAGGCGTAAGGTTCTAGCTCAAACCCCTACACCTGGCAAAACATATGCTTCTGTTGCGCAAAAGTCATTTTGTGCAAACTGTTCTTGTACAAACTGTGCAAAAAATTTCCCGTCTACCAAACAGCTAAAAAATATTTCTTCTGATACTGAAAACTCCATCAGTAGTACTCCTGAAACCCCTGCTGTTTCAAAAAAGAAACCAAAGAAAAAAGCACAAAAATCGCTGACATTGAAGCTAGCAAAACGTGGTCCTACATTACAAGAAGTTCATAAGAAATTGAAAAAGTCAACATTAAAGAATTCCGTCGCTTTGGGGCTTGCGACGCAAGGTAACGCCCATAAGGACTTAACGTCCATTTTTGGCATGCCAAATAGCCCCGATATTAAACTGCACCCGTCCGATGATGAGGATGACTTGGAGATGAGTTGCGAAAGTGAAGCAATTCAAACTAAAGCCTCTAAAATATTTCCCTCAAAACCGCTCTCTTAATGGGTACCTTCCTCTCATGGAACTGTCGTGGTCTTCGCTCAAAATTTCAAGACATAAAGTCCATTTGCAATATTTTTCATCCTGTTTGCTTCGGTGTTCAGGAAACTTTCTTGACACCCAACATTCCTATCAAATTACGCGGATATAGCTGTGTTCGGAAAGATTCAGACACTGGATCTCACAGTTCTGGTGGTGTCTGTGTCTTCACGTCTAATTTATATCCGAGCACAACTCTAAGATTGCATACTTCTCTTCAGGCTGTGGCTGTGCAAGTTCATACACGAGCGTTGGTCACAGTCTGCTGCATTTATCTCCCGCCTCATGATAGCATACGTCAACAAGATCTTGATACCTTAGTAGAGCAGCTTCCGAAACCATTCATAATAATCGGGGATTTCAACGGACACAGTACTTTATGGGGCTCGAATAGTACAAACTCTCGTGGGCGGCAGATTGAGCAGTTTATTGCTAAAAACGATCTCTGTCTGCTCAATAATAACGAGCAAACGTACTTCCATGCGCCCACACGTAGTTTCCACTGTATTGACCTTGCCATATGCTCTCCTGAATTGCTGCCAATGTTGAATATTGCTGTCGGGGATGATCTGCACAATAGCGATCACTTTCCCCTAATCATCTCTCATGCTGGTAGAGGCGATGCTACTTTTCGTCCTCCGCATTTTCTATTCCAGCGGGCTGATTGGAATACATTTTCCCAACTTGCTATTATTAATGAAACTATGGTCAGGGATTCAGATATTTCGAAGGCAATACAAAATGTTATTGAAATAATAATGAACGCCGCTAACACCACTATTCCAAAAACATCCCCACGTCTAAGAAAATTTCGTAGACCGTGGTGGAACGAAGCATGCCGCGACAGTCATAAACAGCAGAAAAAGATGTGGAATTTATTTAGAAGGTATCCAACTACTGAGAATTTGATTGCATTTAAAAGAGCTAAAGCGCTAGCTCGCCGCATTCGACGTCGTAGCCAGAGGGAATCATGGACTAACTTTGTTTCAACCATCACATCCACTACTTCCAGTAAACTTTTATGGAAAAAGGTAAAGGCTGCCAATGGGATATATCAAGAAACTTCGATTCCTGTTCTAAAAACTGGTAATATGATGTATTCGAGCCCATCAGACGTGGCTAATATTCTTGGCCAAGCGTTTGCACAAGTTTCCGCAACCGATTCTTACAGTCCTAATTTTCTGGCAATTAAGAATCGGGCGGAGCAGTTGCCTTTGCGATTTCAAACCCAAAGTACACTTCCATACAACTGTGAATTCAGGATGTCTGAATTGGAAACAGCGCTGACTCAAGCCCATGATACCAGTCCTGGTCCAGATGGAATCCCATATAACATGCTTCGCCATTTAAATACCATTTCCCTGTCCAATCTGTTACTGCTTTTTAACAGAATATGGACTGAGCAGAAATACCCTTCACAATGGCGAGAAGCTATTGTGATTCCTATATTAAAACCTGGCAAAGAACCATCTGTCCCTCTGAACTACAGGCCCATTCCTCTTACAAACTGTCTGTGTAAGACCTTCGAGCGCATGGTCAATGCTCGCCTAGTTTTCGAATTAGAAAAACAAGGATGCATCTCCCCGTTGCAGAGTGGTTTCCGGAGAGGTCGTTCTACCTTCGACAACCTCGTTCTACTGGAAACCCAAATACGCAATGCTTTTGTAAGACGAAACCACCTTGTTTCAATATTTTTTGACATTGAAAAGGCATACGACCGTGCATGGCGCTACGGCATACTTTCAACACTTTTTACTCTAGGTTTTAGGGGTTACTTGCCCATATTTTTACAAAACTTTTTGACACAACGTACCTTTCGTGTTCGAATTGGTAATGTTTATTCTAATCATTTTATTCAATCTGAGGGCGTTCCGCAAGGCAGTGTCCTCAGTGTCACTCTTTTTATTGTTCATCTGAGCCAGATTTTAAATCATTTGCCTTCATCTGTTTCTGGAACACTTTATGTTGACGACCTGCAGATCTCATGTCAAGGCAGCAATATGAATTTAATAGAGCGACAATTACAAAGTGCAGTGAATAAATTGTTATCCTGGTGCAATAACAATGGTCACACTATCTCCCCAGAGAAGAGTAAATGTGTGCACTTCTGTCGCAAAAGAAGCATTCATCAAGACCCCAACATTCAAATAAAAGGTTCTCCGATTCCCTTTTGTGAATGAAGTACGGTTTTTGGGAGTGATTTTCGATCGAAAGCTCACCTTCCTCCCGCATGTTTTACAACTCAGGAGAAAGTGTGAGAAGACATTAAACATTTTGAAAGTGCTCTCCAGAACATCTTGGGGCGCCGATCGTACCTCTCTTCTACGAATTTATCAGGCAATAGTTCTCTCTAGAATTGATTACGGTTGTATGGTTTATGGTTCCGCTTGTTTGTCTGTCTTGAAACGGCTAGATACCGTCCATCATTCTGCTTTGCGCATTTGCTCTGGTGCGTTCCGTACCTCCCCAATTGAAAGCCTGCATGTTATATGTCACCAGCTACCTCTCTCTTTAAGACGAAAGAAACTGTCTGCCTTATTTCATTTCAAAACAAAATCTGTGATAAAGCATCCATTAAACGAAATTTCTCTTCCAGTTGGTCTTCGTCGCCTGTATAATGCCCGGCCCTCTAACATCCTTCCCTTTTGTGAGAGAGCCCGATTGCTTTTGCCTGACTCGGACCTTAACACTGTACGCGTTAAAGCTACCAATCCTCATTGTTTCCCTCCCTGGGACATCCCACAGTTTTCGTTCTTGAATCCTTTTACGGGATTCGACAAATTAACCAATCCTTGTGTTTTCCAACAGCTATTTTTGTACCACCGATTTCGGTATTCGTCTTTTGTGCCCATTTTTACGGATGGCTCTAAATCAGATGGTTATGTTGGTTGTGGGATCATTCTTCCATCTGAAACACTGAGCCACCGCCTGCACAATTGTTGTTCAGTTTTTACTGCTGAGTTAGTGGCGATTTTCTTTGCTCTTCAGAAAATTTCAACCTCTACTCAGCGCAAATTTGTTATCTATACAGACAGCATGAGTGCATTGAAGACATTTTCTCACTATCAAAATCGGATGCATCCATTTGCCATTAAAATTTTATTCACCTTGCAATTATTAAAAAATGATGGATTTGAAATAATTTTCTGTTGGGTACCGAGTCATGTCGGCATTTCGGGGAATGAGAAGGCGGACTTGGCTGCAAAAACTGCAACTACTTTTTTAAGCATAGGAATACCCTTTTGCGATATTAAAAGGTCCATCTATCGTTACATGTGTTTTAAATGGCAAAATTCATGGGATCTGCAGACCCAAAATAAATTACATTTTATAAAAACGGATATTTTCTATTGGCCTGTTCACCCTATACGTGAGTTCGATGTTAAATTGACTCGTCTCCGTATAGGGCACACGCGCTTCACTCATAAACATCTGATATTTGGGGAGAATGCGCCTATGTGCAACAATTGTCAAGTACAATTTACTGTTGTCCACATCTTGATTGAATGCCCTGTTTTCAATCGTTATCGTACTCGTTTTTTTACGTCGCTTCCAACATTACAAGACTTGGTGGGCGAGAAATACCACCGAAATGTTTTTAAATTTTTAAATGCTATTGGGTTTTTAACTTGTATATAGAATACTTTCTTTTCTGGTTTTGTTGAACATTCCTTTTTAGCTCGTGTTTCATTATTTCAAATTTTCATGGCACATAGTCCTAAAGTTTCACTGAAATAATTTTTTAATTCATATTTACACTATTTTTCTTAATATATCTGTGTTAATTAAACAAACGAGTGTTTTTTATCTTTTACCATTTGATTGGCGCAGTATAGCCTAATATGGCTCTTGCACCAATAAACCTCACTCACTCACTCACTCACTATTTCGTGTTCGGATTGGTAATTCATACTCCGATCCTTTTATTCAAGCTGAGGGCGTTCCACAGGGAAGTATCCGCAGTGTAACGCTTTTTATGCTTCATTTCAGCCAAATTCTCAATGTTTTACCTTCATCTATTCAGGCTACCTTATATGTTGACGATCTTCAGATCTCCTGCCAAGGTAGCAATATACCTTTAATAGAGCGGCAACTGCAGGTTGCAGTTAACAAACTGGTTGCATGGTGTGATGAGAATGGACAAACCATTTCTCCTGAGAAAAGTCACTGCATTCATTTTTGTAGAAAATGTGCCATTCATTTGGATCCTTCAATCCATATTAGGAATGATGTAATACCTGTGGTCAACGAAATTAAATTTCTGGGAATAATATTTGATCGTAAGCTCACTTTCCTTCCACATGTTATATATCTGCGGAAGAAGTGTGACAGGTCATTAAACATTCTCAAGATACTTTCCAGAACCACTTGGGGAGCAGATCGCACTTCCTTACTCCGAATTTACGAAGCAGTGATTTTATCCCGTATAGATTAAGGATGCATGGTGTATGGCTCTGCGCGATCCACGGTCTTGCATAGAATTGACACTGTACACCATTCGGCTCTGAGAATTTGCTCTGGAGCATTTCGAACCTCACCAATACAAAGTCTTTATGTTATCTGTCAGCAGTTACCACTTGGTTTACGACGTAAAAAAGTATCGGCCCAGTACTACATTCGAGTTTTATCTATTCCGAAGCACCCCCTGTCTTCCCTGACTTTTCCGATTAGTCTTCGGAGACTTCATAATGCACGACCTTCTCATATTCTCCCATTTCGTGAGAGAGTTAAATATCTTCTTAATGATTCCGAGCTTCATGACAAGGGGATCCAGACATCTGATCTCTATTCCTTTCCCCGGTGGAATATTCCTCAGTTTTCTTTTCTAAATCCTTTCACCAGTTTTGAGAAGCAAAATACTTCCCCTTTTGTCTACCAGAATTTGTTTATTTCTCATCGCTGTCAATATCTAGATTACTTAAAGGTTTTTACAGATGGTTCGAAGTCAGATGGTCATGTTGGTTGCGGTATTGTTTTTGATACCGATACATTCAGTTACCGTCTAGACACATCTTTTTCAGTTCTGTCGGCTGAATTATCAGCAATATTTTATGCCCTTGAGAGGATTTCGCTCTCTTCTGAGCGTAAGTTTTGTATCTATAGTGACAGTATGAGCTCTTTGAAACTACTTTCCAATATTCAAAATCAGATTCATCCTATGGCCCTGGAAATCCTGGGTCTTCTTACAACTCTTCAAAACAGGGGGTTTGATATATTATTTTGCTGGATCCCGAGTCATGTCAGAATCACTGGTAATGAGCAGGCCGATAAAGCTGCAAAGAGTGCATCTTTGCTTCTAAAGAGCGACATCCCAGTCAGTGATGCCAAAAAGGCAATCCAACGTCATTTTAACTCGCTTTGGCAGGAATCTTGGAATAACCATTTTAGTAACAAATTGTATACTATAAAACCTATTATTTCAAATTGGCCTTGTTTACCAGTGCGAGAGCTAGACGTCAAATTGAATAGACTCCGCATAGGCCATACACGCCTAACTCATAAACATCTTTTGTTAGGTGATCGCGCTCCTTTTTGTTCCAAATGCCAAGTAAATTTAACAGTTCTTCATATTTTAATAGAATGTCCGAATTTTAATCTTCACCGTTTACATCATTTTAACTCCTCATCGCTGGACATGCGATCGTTATTGGGGGGAAAATCCTCATCGGGACCTTTTTAAATTTTTGAGAGATATTGGGTTTTACCATTTTATTTAAATATGTTTATTTGCCTGACACACCATTCAATTGATTCAGAACTTTTAACATGCTTTTATTACCTTTCATTTTTTACTGGACACTTGCTGAATTTTAATGGTTTTTCTATTTATTGACCATACGCATGGCGCAGTATAGCCCATCTTGGCTCTTGTGCCAATAAAACTAAAAATCCAATCCATCCCTCACATTTTATGAGAAAACGGAATAAGGAAGGATAGAGTGGTAGTATCCGATTACTTTCTAGGGGAATGATGACATTCGCACGATCAGTTGAGATTATCTACAAATTGTTTTGATATAACTGCAATCAACCAGCTAGAAAACCAAATAGTTCTCAAAGTTTGTGTGAAAATCAAGCAAACTAAAAACCAAACAGCTCCCCATCTTTGGAGGAAAAATAAACAAACTGACGAACTAATTTTGACATTGCTGATCATTTAAAACTTGGGCTCTAAATACAGCATATAACTTCTTGTGAGCTTCCCCCGAATTGAAATTCAAGGATTTTCTCTCCTTTTCTGTGTACTTACTTTGGAGTTGCTTGGAGTATAGCTGTTCTTCCTCGAGTTCCCGTTATTCTTAAAAATAGGAGACCAGTTTCGTTTCTGTATCTTTGCGTCGACTCTTCCGACGATATCAAAACATCTACATGATAGTGATAACCTATGAAATACATAAAAAAGGAATTTTTATTCATTTTTTTAAATAATAAACACATCTTTCTTTGTTTTGAGTTTCAGTTATTTTAATATTGGGTAATAAACAAAAAAAATATGTCATTTATATGGGGGATATTTGAGGGCAAAATCTAATTTCATTTATTTGGTTCCTGCATAAACATTAATTCACTTCATGTTTCAAGATATTCGTTAGAAATTTTCATTTATGCAACATAATAAAAACGCTAAAAATGAATTAAATTACCCATGCACATTTTTGAGACGATTTTTTTACCGTGTTCGTGATTTATAATTTGCATTCAAAAAATCATAGATTGCGTAACAAACTATAACTTCCTTGAAATATAACTTGCCTTGGAAATTCTTTTGTTCATTATTTTCATAATACAATACATCCATAATTAAATCTAAATATATTTTCTGATTTTCCTGTTCAAAGTTTTCTAATTAATAGCATAGCTGTTGACAATTCTAAATAGCTGAATTATAGAACACATCAAAGTGTCTTAAATATTTTCTCCTCTTTGAGTTCACAAAAAATGAAGGCATAGTTGTTGGCAAAATCTTTAAAATGATAAATTGGTGAAAGAGATTATATTTGTATAAATAAATTTTTTCTAAGGATGTTAAAGTTACCGCTTACTTTCTTCACTAGATTATCTTAAACTTTTTGAAAGATGTTTTTACTTTAATTTATGATGAAAAGAGATGTTTGATGAAAGACGAGTTTACTTTAAATTTATATCTAGTTCCTCATTTTGAATCTTGACAGTAGCATGTTTTTGCATCAATTCAGTAAGCGTTAAGAAAAATTTCCAATGTAAAACATTGAGATTTTAATAACTAAAAATATTCTTTATATTTTAATGCAATTCATACATTTGAATTAAATGAATTTTCTTTATATTATGGGTAAAAGGTGAATAAGTCCTGAAAATTCAAGAAGTCTTCTATTGTTTCCAAGGAAGCTCTTGAAACAGGAATTATACAGTATTCTATAAATGTATAATTTAACCCATTAATCATTCTAGATGAATTGACTCGTCAGGCAGGAATAGATTTTTAGCACAACTTTGAATTAAATTGGTTTATACCATTATTTATCTTTATGTTTATAGATTTTTTTACAGTATACCATAATTCATATTAACGGACACATATCTAGTTCATGGAATAGTCATCAAATTTTTCAAAATCTGAATTAGTCTAAACACCGTTTTATATTTCCAAAACCCAAATTTTATTTTAAAAAAAGAATAAATTCAAACTTATTTGTATTTTAAGAACATGGAGCGCTAGATTGAATGAGTGTACAGTTTCTGAGTTCAGATACATCAATATTTAAACAGTATAATGAGCTGCATATTAATAAAAAAATCAATATAATGACTTAACGTATATACACTGAAGTGACAAAAGTCATGGGATAGCAATATGCAAATATACAGATGGCAGTAGTATCGCAGCGAAAAAGTATAAATGCGCAGTTCGAATACCAGAGCTTTCATTTGTGTTCAAGTTATACATGTGAACAGGTTTTTCGTGATTTATGGCGGTACGACGAGAATTAACAGACTTTGAACGTGGAATGTTAGTTGGAGCTAGACGCATGGGTCATTCCATTGCGGATATCGCTAGTGAATTCAACATTCCGAGATCCACAGTATCAAGAGTGTGCCGAGAGTAGGAAATTTCAGGCATCCCATCCCATCATGGACAGCGCAGTGGGCGACCACCTGCACTTAACGACTGAGACCGCCGACGTCTGTGTAGAATGGTCAGTGTTAATATACACGCAACACTTCGTCAAATAACTGCAGGAATCAATGTGGGACGTACGAGGGACGTGTCCGATAGGACTGTGCCGTGAAATTTGTCTTCCTTGGGCTATGACAGCAGAAGACCGACTCGAGTGCCTTTACTGACAGCACGACATCGCCTGTCCTGGGCTCATGAGCATATCGACTGGTCCCTAGACCAGTGGAAAACCGTGGCGTGGTCAGATGAGTCACGATTTCAGTTGTTACGAGCTGATGGTAGAATTCGAGTGTGGCGCAGACCTTACGAAGCCATGGACCCAAACTGTCAGCAAGGCACTGTTCAAGCTGGTGGTGTCTGCATAATGGTATGGGCTGTTTTTACATGGCATGGACTCGGTCCTCTGGTGCAACTGAACCGACAATTGACTGGAAATGGTTATGTTCAGCTGCTTGCAGATCACTTGCAGCCATTCATGGACTTCACGTATCCACAAAACGATGGGATTTTTATGGATGACAATGCGCCATGTCACCGGTCCAGAGCTGTTCACGATTGGTTTGAAGAACATTCCGGGCAATTCCAGCGCATGATCTGACCACCTACATCGCCTGATATGAATCCCATAGACCCTTTATGGGACATCATCGAAAGGTCCGTTCGCGCCCAAACTCCTGCACCATCCACACTTTCACAATTATGAACGTCTATACAGACAACATGGTTCAATATTCCTGCAGAGGACTTCCAACGACTTATAGACTCCATGACAAGTCGACCCCTCAGGGGCTCACCTTCTTTAGGTTGGTACGGGTGTCCCAATCCCGAGGTTCCCAGGGATCTTTACTCCATTTATTGTTTATCCTCTTCTAAGTCTTTTTCTGTCAGCTTGATCCTTCTTTCCCTCGACGGCAAGCGAGGAAGCTCTCCATGAGAAGCTGTCGCCACTCTGTTGCTTCTTGCTTCTCATGGACAGCCAAAAGCCCCACGTGTTGGCCGTGCGTGGCGACCCTTTGGATGGGTGGTGCACTGTGGTCCCCGGTGTATCAATCGGCCGGTACCTAACCACATGAGTGATTAGTCTGCTAGGGATCAAGCGAAGGGGTTACTCCTTGGGCTTGGCGTTAAGGGTGGTCACTGTCCCCGGGGGTAACTCCCACCGTATAGGTTCCAGTTAGCATTATAGTAAGTGCTGAGGCTAGGAACATCTAGAGCCAGTTACTGCCATCCCTTGTAGGGCTCCGTGGTGGGTGATGCCACTGGGCCTGAATTCTTTCTATATCGTATGGGCTCCTCCAAACGTGGTCCCTTCAGTGGGCATCATAAAGTTTTAATTTCTGACAACAAAAATGACCATTTTGATAAATTTTTTATTATTAAAAGAGTTTCTGAGAACAAAGAAACCTTTGAATCAGTCTCTCCGTTCCTAGTGCAAAAGGCTATAAATTGTACAGTTGGCGAAGTTGCATCCATTAAAAAAATGAGATCTGGTGACTTGCTGGTGGAGGTTTCTTCCAGCAAACAAGCACAACAGATAGAAAAACTGAAGTCGTTGGCAACAATAAAAGTTTCTGTCATCTCTCACCAATCTTGAAATAGCTCTAAAGGTGTCATTACCTGCGGCGAAATACTAAATCTTCCCGTAGAGTTAATAACTTCTGAAATGAAAGCTCAAGGTGTTACACACGTCCGTCGAATTTCTATACGACGTGACGGACAGCTATTTGAGACGAAACACCATATATTAACATTTAATACTCCCAGAATACCGGAGTACGTTTATGCTGGCTATATAAAGTTACCGGTGTGGCCATATATCCCCAATCCATTGAGGTGCTTTCAGTGCCAGCGTTTTGGCCACTCTAAAATGAACTGCCGCGCGTCTCTTACTTGTGCTCGCTGTGCACGAAAGGGTCATGATAGCCAAGAATGTACCGCACAAGAGAAATGCGTAAACTGTGGCGGAGAACATCCCTCATATTCTCGATCTTGTCCTCGCTGGACACTGGAAAAGCAAGTCATGGCAGTAAAAATCAAAGAAAACATATCTTATCCCGAAGCCAGACGTAAATAAATGCACAACCCCCAACTCCTGGTTTTAGTTATGCTTCAGCAGTCAAAAAGACTTTCTGTAAAAATTGTAACTGTGATCACTGCGTAAAATATACCAGAAATGCACCAAATACTGAAAAAACATCCAAATCTGATACCGAGCATTCTCTGAAAGCCAATAATGATACTTCAAAACATGTTAGAAGGAAATCTAAATCACAAACATCGCTGACATTAAACCTTGCCAAACGTGGCCTTACGCAAAAGGACCTACGAAAGAAACTTAAAAATTCAGTGTCAAAAAATTCCGTCGCATTGGGTTTAGCGACGCAAGGCGTTGTCCATAAGGACTTACAGTCTATATTTGGAGACACGCTAAATAGCCCCGATATTAAACTACATCCATCAGAAGATGAATGTGAGCTGAATATGAGTTGCGAGGATCAGGCAACTTCAACAATTGCTACTTCTTTCTCTCCTCACAAACCTCTCTCTTAATGGGTACCTTCCTTTCTTGGAATTGTCGTGGCATTCGTTCCAAACTTCAGGACATTAAGTCATTAATTAACAAATTTCATCCGGTTTGTTTTGGCCTTCAAGAGACCTTCTTGAAGTCAAATTTCCCAATCAAATTACGGGGTTATAATTGTGTCCGTAAAGATGCAGACAGTGGAGCGCATAGTTCTGGAGGGGTCTGCATTTTTACTTCCAATTTATATCCAAGCAATCCTATCACCTTACATAACTTTCTGCAGGCTCTGGCTATACAAGTTCATGTAAAAACTTTAGTGACAGTCTGTTGTATTTACTTACCGCGTCATGATACCATCTGTCAGCAAGATCTCAACAACTTAGTTGACCAACTTCCTTCACCTTTCGTCCTACTTGGCGATTTCAACGGCCATAGTACTTTGTGGGGTTCGAATAGTACAAATTCTAGTGGGCAACAAATAGAACAGTTCATTTCTAATAACTGTCTTTGTTTGCTCAATAATGATGAAATAACATACTTTCATGAACCCACACGCACCTTCCACAGTCTTGACTTGGTCATATGTTCTCCTGAACTACTGCCGTTGCTAACCTTGTCAGTTAGCAACGATTTATATAATAGCGATCACTATCCTATTATTATCTCCCATGCTGATAGCGGTGGAGCGACTTTTTGTCCTTCACGTTTTCTATTCCAGCGGGCAGACTGGACTACGTTTTCGCAGTTAGCAGACATCACAGAGACTATGTTAAATACTACTGATATTTCGGAAGCAGTTCAAATTGTAGTAGATATTATACTATGTGCCGCAACCTCCACTATTCCAAAGAGTTCACCACGTCTAAGAAAATTTCGCCGACCGTGGTGGAATGACGCCTGTCGCGATAGTTACAAACAGCAGAAAAAGTTATGGAACAAGTTTCGAAGGTACCCTACTACAGAGAACCTTGTCACTTTTAAAAGAGCAAAAGCACTTGCTCGTCGTATACGCCGCCGTAGCCAGAAGGAATCCTGGATTCAATTCATTTCATCTATCACATCCTCAACATCTAGCAAAACTTTATGGAAAAAGGTAAAAGCTGTTAATGGCCTATATCATGAATCTTCCATTCCTGTTCTAAATAAGGATAATGTGAAGTATTCTTCCCCATTAGACGTTGCCAACATTTTAGGTAAAGCATTTGCACAAGTTTCCGCAATTGATTCTTATAGTTCTGAATTTCTGGCAATTAAGAATCGCGCGGAACGGTTGCCTTTGCATTTTAATGACCGAAGCACTCCTACTTATAATTGTGAATTTAGGATGTACGAATTGAAAACGGCACTATCCAATACCCATGATACCAGTCCCGGGCCTGATGGAATTACATACAATATGCTTCGCCATTTGAATGAAAATTCTCTTTCAAATCTGTTACTACTATACAATAGAATTTGGACTGAACAAAAGTACCCTTCACAATGGCGTGAAGCTATTGTCATTCCAATATTAAAACCTGGAAAAGATTTATCGAACCCTTTGAGTTACAGGCCCATTGCTTTGACGAATTGTCTTTGTAAGATCTTTGAGCACATGGTCAATGCTCGTCTTGTGCATGAACTGGAAAAACAAGGATGCATCTCCCCGTTGCAAAGTGGCTTCCGAAGAGGTCGATCTACTTTTGATAACCTCGTTCTATTGGAAAACCAGATACGCAACACATTTGTTAGGAGGAACCACCTTGTATCCGTTTTTTTTCGACATTGAGAAAGCATATGACCGTACATAGCGCTATGGTATACTCTCTACACTTTTTAAATTTGGTTTTAGAGGAAATTTGCCCACTTTTTTATTGAATTTTTTATCACATCGTATTTTTTGTGTTCGTATTGGTAATGTTTACTCAAATCATTTTATACAAGCTGAGGGTGTTCCACCGGGCAGTGTCCTCAGTGTTACACTTTTTATACTTCATATCAGTCAAATTTTATCGGTTTTACCATCATCAGTTAATGGAATCCTTTATGTTGATGATTTGCAGCGGTCATGCCAAGGTAGCAATATGAATCTCATAGAGCGTCAATTACAAAATGCAGTCAATAGGGTGGTAATTTGGTGCAATAACAATGGACACGCAATCTCTCCTGAGAAGAGTAGATGTGTTCACTTCTGTCGGAAGAGGAACCTTCACCCAGATCCAAATATTGCCATTCGAAACATACCTATTCCTGTAGTGGACGAAATTCGGTTTTTGGGAGTGATATTTGATCGAAAGCTTACCTTCCTTCCATATATTTTACACTTGCGGAAGAAATGTGAAAAAACCTTAAATATATTGAAAGTGCTCTCCAGAACATCTTGGGGCACCGATCGTACCTCTCTTCTACGAATTTATCAGGCAATAGTTCTCTCGAGAATTGATTACGGGTGTATGGTTTATGGTTCCGCTTGTTTGTCTGTCCTGAAACGGCTGGATACGGTCCATCATTCTGCTTTGCGCATTTGTTCTGGTGCGTTTCGCACCTCTCCAGTTGAAAGCCTCTATGTTACATGTCATCAGCTACCTCTTTCTTTAAGACGCAAGAAACTGTCTGCCTTATTTCATTTCCGCACAAAATCCGTGCTGAAGCATCCACTGAATGAAATTTCTTTACCAGGTGGTCTTCGTCGCCTTTATAATGCCCGCACTTATCATATTTTACCATTTTGTGAAAGATCCAAATTGCTCCTACATGAATCGGATCTTAATGCGGTTCGTGTTAAACCGGTTGATTGTTATTGTTTCCCACCCTGGGATGTCCCACAGTTCTCATTTTTGAACCCTTTCATTGGATTTGACAAATCATTAACTGCTCCTGTTGTGTTCCAACAACTCTTTTTATATCATTCTTCTTTCTTCTTCATTCTTCATTCTGGTATTCTTCTTTTGTGCCGATTTTTACGGACGGCTCAAAATCGGCTGATTATGTTGGTTGTGGCATTATAATTTTGTCTGATACACTAAGCTACCGACTTCATAGTTGCTGTTCAGTATTCACAGCCGAATTGATGGCAATTTTCTGTGCTCTTCAGAAAATTTCACCTTCTCCACAACGTAAATTTATAATCTACACCGATAGCATGAGCGCTTTGGAGACACTTTCACATTTCCATAATCGAATGCACCCTATCGCTATTAAAATTTTGTTTACTTTTCGATTACTACTGAATGATGGCTTCCAGATTCTCTTCTGTTGGGTTCCAAGTCATGTGGGCATTTTGGGGAATGAAAAGGCGGATTCAGCTGCCAAAGACGCAACTGTGTTTTTGAGCATTGGACTTCCATTTTGCGAAATTAGGAAGTATTTTAACAAACATATTTTTTCTACTTGGCAAACGATGTGGGATCTTCAGACACATAATAAATTGCATTCCATTAAAAAAGACATTGGTATGTGGCCCGTTATCCCTGTACGTGAGATGGATGTCAAAATGACACGTCTCCGTATAGGACATACTCGTTTCACCCATAAACATCTTATATTTGGTGAAAATGCGCCTACTTGCAACAACTGTCAAGTTCCTCTCACTGTTCATCACATTTTAATTGATTGTCCTGTCTTTAATTCTTATCGTTCCCGTTTTTTCACTTCATCTTTAACACTACAAGACTTGGTGGGTGAAAAATATCACACAAATATTTTTAAATTCTTAAAGTCTATTGGGTTTTTTACTTGTGTATAAATTTTTTTATTCTTCTATCAATGTTTAACTTTCCTTTTCAGTTCATATTCATTATCATCATTGTTTCAATCTGTTATGATACAAGGTTTTAAATTTTTTATCTAATCATTATTTCCATTAAACTAATTTGATTTCATCACTCATGCCTTAATTTAACAAAGGATTATATTTTCTATCTTTTATAATTTTACCATTTGCTTGGCGCAGTATGGCCAAATATGGCCCTTGCGCCAATAAACCTCACACAACCAACCAACCAACATCCTGGGAAGGCCCTTATACAGTCCTGAAAAGACTGAATGACGTCGTGGTTCGAATAAGGAAGTCACCGAACTCAAAACCAAGAGTAGTACATTACGACCGGCTAGCCCCTTATTATGGTGACTTGTCAAATACTTAGGTGAAACCATGGTTTCCTCATTTATGTAAATATGACCTGTATATTTGTAAATAGTGTTCTTTATGTTAATTCTTTTTCAATGATTATGTCTGTAATTTTGTGTGTATGGAATTGTTACTTTTGAGTGCCTTCTGCTCGGGGTCTGTACTGCCCGGGACGTGCAGTCCTTGAGGAGGGGGCAATGTTACAAGCGGGCGTGCGGCACGAAAACTCGCCAAGGTTGGCCACGTTTGGCGATGAGCCTCGCGCCAGCTTGATTGGTTTGGCGAAAGGAATAATCTAGTAGCCGCTAGATTGTGCGCGATGTTTTGAGAATTTTCACGAGACTCAGGTGCACGCGCTTCTCGGCTATATAAGGACGAGTAGCCGGCGTGAGTTAGTTAGTTGCTATAGTGATTTGATCGAGTTAGTTGAGAGTTTGCTCTGAAATAAAAAGCGTCTCGCTGAACTAAAGGATTTGTGAGCTGTGTTTGCGTTTGCTGTTAACGCTGTGTTATTGAGCTCGCTGTGATTAACTGTTGCTGTGCTATACGATAGCTGTTTTGTAGTCCGTTTTTATCGTGCGTAAGACTTGAATTTACGCTGTAATTGACTGTTGACTGCTGAATTGTACTTATCTAAAAAATTTACGTTATCAATTATCCTGTAAATAACTGTAAATAGCTGTAAATAAATTTGTTTGTGCTGTCCTCAAATAAAGTCCATTCAATCCGAACCCGCTACGCTAAAAACGTAACAATATAAACCATGATGTTTTTATGGTGTTTTTATCCAAAGCCGATGGCACATATCATTGTAATTTTAAGGCTCTTGGCCAAGATGTCATTTGTAATAGTATACCTCCAGTTGGTAAAGGTGCGTGGCTTAAGGAGCTCAGAGAGCACAAAATTTCTTACTGTGATAAAAATGAAGGACCAATAGAAATTCTTATCGGCGCTGACGTTGCAGGCAAACTAATGACTGGAGAGTTTAAACTGCTTACATCGGGTCCTGCTGCCATAGAGACGAAACTTGGATGGACAGTTTTTGGTAAAAATGGTATGAAGGAGATCTCATATAATACAACTCTGCTCGTCACATCCATGTTGAATAAAGAGATGTTGATTTCCGATTTATGGTCTTTAGATTCACTAGGAATTCTAGATCCCTCAGAGAAGAAAAATAAAATAAAACTTCAAGAAGAGGCAAGAGATTACTTTTTGTTAACTGTTAAAGTGGACGAAAAAGGATGTTTTCAATTCAGTTTGCCGTGGCTTGATAATCATCTGCCACTGGAGGATAACTATGACTTGGCAGTTAAAAGATTAGCTTCTACTGTAAGAAGACTGAGAGCTGATAAACTTTATGATGATTATGGAGAAGTTTTCAGTTGTTGGGAAAATGAAGGTATCATAGAAGAACTACCAAAAAGTGAAATTAATTTCCCATGTCATTATCTACCACATAGACATGTGGTTAAAGAAAATATCACCACACGAATCAGGCCGGTATTTGATGCATCGGCTAAACATAAAGGGTCACCTAGTCTTAATGATTGTCTAGAGAAAGGACTGAACCTTATAGAGTTGATTCCTTTAATTCTTCATAGATTTCGAAGGAATCGAATAGGAGTTTCAGCCGATATAAGAAAAGCATTTCTGCAAATAAGTCTCCACTCTAAGAATAAAGACTATCTAAGATTTTTATTGTATGGTAGTGATGGAGAACTGAAGCATTACAGACATTGTAGAGTAGTACTAGTAGTCCCTTCTTGCTTGTTTCTGTGATTCATTACCTTCTAGAATCGACTTTGAAAAAACTAAATGGATTACCAAAGTATGAAGTTGACATCATTGAGCAATTAAAGAAGAACTTTTATGTAGACAACTGTTTAACAAGCGTAAAAAGTGAATTAGAATTGCAACTGTTCATTCAAGTTGCTTCAGATACTTTAGCTACAAGAAAGCTAGAATTACGTGGTTGGGAGTACAGTGATCCCACAGATAATTCATCAAGTACAACAAATGTTTTGGGAACGAAGTAAAGATTGCCTTTGCTTAAATGTTTCTCATATCACTTTTGATCTGCCAAGAATACTTTTCAAAAGAGAGATTCTAGCCACTGTACACAAAATATTTGATCCATTAGGAATAGCATGCCCTGTAACTCTTATCCCGAAACTTTTACTTCAGCACCTATGGAAGGAAAAGTTATCTTGGGATCAAGAAGTTGACTCAAATTCCAAGTTACAGTTTTGTAAATGGTTGAATGGTTTGAAATGTCTGGAAAAATTAGTGATACCAAGATGGTTACACTGTGATCTTGAGGCTGAAAATGTCTCACTTCATTTCTTTTGCGATGCTAGTAAATTTGCATATTCCGCTGTGGCTTTTATCCAAGTGTAAACAAAAGATAACGTTCAAATCCATTTGCTGCAAGCTAAATCGAGAGTTGCTCCCAGTGGGAGGAAAGAAACAACAATGAATCGGTTGGAACTTCTTGGAGCTACAATATGTGCACGTTTAGCATCCAGCATAGTGGATGAATTTGAAGCTGATGAAATTCATTTTTGGACAGATTCGTCTACTGTACTGGCTTGGATACAAAGAAAGGAAGTATGGATGTATTTGTTCACAACAGAATTAAAGAAATAAAGAAGTTGACTCGTATTGAATCTTGGAGGCACATACCAGGAGCTTTGAACCCTGCAGATTTGCCCAGTAGAGGATGCTCTGCTTCTTATCTAATTGCTTCTAAGTGGTGGGAAGGCCCATAATGGCTATATTTATCACCGGAAAAATGGCCAAAAGAAGATTTTAGTGCCGATGAAGAAGCAATAGCTTTGGAGAGGAAGAAAAAGATAATATCGTCCTTAATGAATCTTAATGCCAGTTTAGTTTCTACTAGATTTTCAAGTTATCGCAAGACAATCAGACTTGTAGCATGGATACGTCGCTTTATTTACAACTACAAACACCAAATTAAGAAAAAGGATGAGCTTACTGTACCAGAGATAAATGAAGCTGAAATGCTCTTGGTTCATTTGATACAATCGGAGTCACTTCATGGAATAGAAGATAAACGGATCATAAGTCTTAATCCGTTCATTGATCATGGAATTATAAGAACCAAATCTGCAATATTTCAAAGAGATGATACGTCTGAGTTCAGAACACCAATTATTTTGCCAAGTGATCATCATCTGGTAAAACGTCTAATAATGGAAGAACATAAGTTAAATGGGCATGTTGGAGTTTCTCATGTCCTAAATTTTTTGAGAAAAAGATTTTGGATATTATCCGGAAGAAGAGTTGTTTCCTCCGTTTTAAAAACTTGCATTACTTGCAAACGTTATTCAAATAAGAATATCAACCCACCAGCACCACCGCTTCCAAGATATCGAGTACAGGATGCCTCAGTTTTTCAGATAATAAGAATAGATTATGCTATACCTATATTTTTAAGAGATTGCAAAAAAGCATGGATTTGCATATTTACTTGTGCGGTGTATCGCTGCGTTCATTTGGAACTGGTTACATCTTTAACCACAGATACCTTTCTCCAAGAATTCAATCGTTTTGTTTCTAGACGAGGGAAACCTTCAATTGTTTATAGCGATAATGGAACCAATTTTGTTGGGGCGTGTAATGTGCTTACTTCCATTGATTTCGATGAAATTTCAAAGAAAGTTGCCAACGAGAGTATTACATGGAAGTTCATCCCCCCGGGCGCTCCGTGGTGGAGTGGTTGGTGAGAAAGGCTCATAGGAATGATGAAGAGAATATTACGGAAAATTCTGGGACGAGCCTGTCTCAGTTATGAGGAGATGAGCACAATTTTGTGTCATTGTGAAGCTATACTGAATGATAGACCTTTAACAGTTGTATCTGCGGATTCAAGTCTTACTGCCTTAACTCCTTGAAATTTTTTAAGGGGAATTTCAAATACATCAGAACCATCCCTGAAATATGACTTCGATTCTAACTTCTATAAACGTCGATTACTTCATATTCAGAACATCTCTCAGGCTTTCAAGAAAAGATTTCGCCATGAATATCTGGGAACTCTGAAAACTGCGAAGAAAAAATTTCTGGAAATTATAAATTAAAAGAAGGGGACATTGTTTTGATGGGAAGAAAAGACAAAAAGAGATTAAATTGGCCTCTTAGTAAAACCATACAGTTATTTCCAGGAAAAGATGGTGAAGGTCGACGAGTCAGACTTAAAGTGCAAAATGGAGAGGTCATAAGAGCAATACAAAATCTTATTCCTTTGGAGTTACGGTCCACAGAAGAAAATCCACCTGAATTCAATCAAGGTACTCAGTGCCAAGATATTGCTGCACAGCCGATTGATGATGCACCTGTTATGCCAGAAGGGAAGAACCAAAATGTCATCAAATTTCCCACAACTACGAAATCAGGAAGGACAATTAGAATTCCTCATAGATTAGACTAGTGAGAACTTTTCCTGCTTTTTGATTATTTTACAATGTTCATACGAAATTTCACATTGCAAAGTGGGAGGATGTTAAATATTTGACTCTAATAATTTCAGATTACATTATGTATTTTGTAATTAGAGCTTTGTAATGAGATTATGTATTTTGTAATTAGCTCATACATTACCGACATTGCCGAGTGGTATTTGGTGTTTCCAGCAGCCCATTCTTGCTTGGATCCTCAATCCAATATCACTTGGAGAGGAAGTTGGAAGAAGCGAAGGAAGGTCGTGGAAGATACCCTGAGAATATTATTCAAAAATTGATGAACAGCTTTTAATTGGACAATTGTTTGGCAAATGTCGAAACCCAATCGGTGCTAGAACGATTTATTGATGTAGCCACGGAGATCATGGCTGAAAGAAAATTCGACCTACGAGGGTGGGAGCACTCTAGACCATCTGATCCAACAACTGATCATACTATCGTCCTCGGAACAGTTTGGGACAGACGTTGTGATACTCTTTCGATAAATATTCCTGATTTGCGTGAGCTAAAGGAAGGGGCAGTCACGAAAAGAAATATTCTAGCTGCTTCTCACAGAGTCTTTGATCTCTTGGGGATCACTAGCCCAGTGTTGCTACTACCAAAACTATGGCTACAAATATTGTGGAAATCTAAAATTGGTTGGGATGAAGAAGTAGATCTGAAAACACGTCAAGATTTTCTGAAGTGGTTAGTGGAGCTGGAATATTTGAAGCATGTTAAAGTACCAAGATGGTTACACTGTGATAAAGGATTCGAGCATATTTCATTACATTTTTTTTTGTGTGGCACAAGCAAACTAGTCTATTCTGAAGTTGTTTTCCTACGAGTTGATATTAGCAATACTGTACACATACAATTGGTACAGAGTAAAACTAGAATTGCACCTTGTGGAAAAAAGGAAACAACTATTGCAAGGCTGGAACTTCTTGGTGATACCATATCTGCTCGTCTTTCTTCCATTGTCTTGAAAGATTTTCCAACAAACAATGTTTATTTCTGGACAGACTCTACTACAGTGCTAGCTTGGTTAAAGAGAGAAGAACCTTGGGGTGTATTTGTTTACAACCGTGTTCAAGAAATTCGAAAACTGACACCAGTCAAAGACTGCAGACACGTTCCTGGATCACTGAATCCTGCAGACAGTCCGAGTAGAAGGTGTTCAGCAAAGCAGCTTTGCAGTTCGAAATAGTGGGAAGGTCCCAGATGGTTGTATCTTTCGCCTCATGAATGGCCTGTTAGTGATGTGGTAATAGATGTGAATGAGGAAGAAGTGAATAAAGAGAGAAGAGCTATCGTAACCTCTATGGTGGATATTC
>JAOUZG010039685.1:4820-40757 GCA_026289955.1 Argiope argentata
GTGTGTGTGTGTGTGTGTGTGTGTGTGTGTGTGTGTGTGTGTGTGTGAACCTTAGACAGTTTAAAGGTTCCTTTGGACAGTGACTAACCCTGTTCCATAATTAAAAGTTTGAGTCTTTTTCTCCAAATAACTTACAGCTAACAGGAAAAGTAAGAAATATTTTTACTTCTGAATAATTTGAAAAGCCAGAGAAAGAAGTCACTGCAATTTTTAAAAAATCGTATTTGTGTCGATGTCCTGGTACAGAGGTAGCGCGTCTTCCTCGTGATCTGGGCGTCCCGGGTTCGAGTCCCGGTTGGGGATGGTTGTTCTTTTGTGTGCTATCTGTGAGGTGTATGAATGTGCCCCCCCTTCCCTGTAAAAAGGTACTGTACAGGCGAAAGTGATGAGTGAGTATTAAAGGTCGACCCAATTTGGCGCCACTACGAGAAAAGAGACCCTGATTAGGCTTAAATCGTTGACTACTACAGAGAGGTTGTCCATGACAAGTGCCATAAGAAACATCAAGAAAAACTCCTCTTTAATTTCTGCAGTGACTCGCTGATGCTGAGTCACTGCAGAAATTAAAATGCTCGCTGAAATTTGTCTATGGAAAGAAATTTGTCTATACAACAACATGACATTTGATTATAATGGAAATTAGTTGCCAATATTACATTTTAAAGCTAAGAGTCGGTTTTAAACGTTTATAAAGTTATGAGGGCATACTATAAAGAAAATACAATATTTATAGATGGATTATTTTTAATTAAAATATTATTGAAAAAATTCTATTGTATTGTCTTTCTGAACAATTATTGCATAATAACTAAGCTATTATATAAAAATTTATAAATGATTCAATTTTGAAGACAAATTGTACGCATTTAGGTACAAACTTGAAATTCCGCTTTCCCAATAAGTACTACCTCCCCCCGAGAGATGCTTCCGGTATGGTGGTTGGATCTTACCAACCCGGTGGATACACTAATAGGTGGGGGTTAGACCCCTCCAATCGATGAGGGGATGTACTTCTTTCGGGGTGGGCTGTACCGTGGCTATTAGGACTCAACCACAGTTCCCGTTAATTGCTGTTGCGGTGTTCCGGTCATTCAGTTTTTATGGTTAATCCGTGTACCTTCGTGGTGGGTGGGAGAGTGTGTTCGATGACTTCGCAATTTGTACTAATTTTCTCATCAAAATTTTTTTTAAAAAATATTTTAGATTAATAACAATGTTTAAAAAATATTTCAGCTTATAACATGTTTCAATAACAACAACAACAAAAGAAAAAAATTGGAAAGAAAATATTGGTTGCCAATACGAATCTTTCATTTATGTAATATCATCCGGTTTTGTGAATCAACTAAGTGTGCCAAGAATATTAATTGTCTTAAAATTCAATTAAATTTTTTATGCACAATTTGATATTCATGACTTCCTAAACAAAGCATTTTTAACTATTGGATTGTAATAAATATTAAAGCAGTGTTGCTTTAATAATTGGGGCATTATCGAATTATTATGTTGTTGTTGTTACTAATGGCACTTGCCATGGACAAGCGCGCTGACGGCCGTCAGCGGTTTTAAGCCGAATGAGCGTCTTTTCTTTTGAAGCAGGGCCAAGAGTACGACTTAGCTACTCACTCATCACATCGCTTACTCGGCGCCTTTTTACGGGGGGGGGGGCATATTCTTACACCTTACAGATTGTACTCAGAAGAACAACCATAACCGGGACTCAAACCCAGTACGCCAAGATCACGACGAAGATGAACTACCTCTCTTCCAGGTAGCCAGCTTGAGATATTATTGAAAGTATGAAGCTTCTTAATGAAGTTAAGTTCTACGATGTCACTTTAGCATTAATACTAATTTATCTCGTAAATAAATGTAATCATTCATCATACTGTAAATTCACTACCCCATTCTCTTGTATATTGTTGTTGTTGTTACTTATGGCACTTGCCCTGGACAAGCCCCGCCGAAACATCAGCAGATTTTAAGCCGGAGATATACGTCTCTTGTTTTACAAGTAGCGCCATCTAGGGCCAAGAGTACGACTTAGTTACACAGACTCCACAACCCATTATAGGGGGTGACACGTATATTGTAATGATAATAAATAGAATAAAGATAATAAATCTTTAGCTTTCGTCAATAGAAGAAAATTGCGCAGATAAGTATTTGATGAAACAATAAAAGGTAATTTTAAATTCATTGCATTAGCAAAAACTGAAGTTGAAAATTAAGCAATAAAATAATTTTTAGACGACAAAATTTTGGATAAAAAATAATTTTATCGCTACTGAATTGATATAATTAAGAATACAATTATTTTGAATCTTATAAATGATGTAATAACTTTATACCCCTATTATTATTATTACGAAAACTCACCAATCTTTCGCTTCATTTATTAATTAATGAAAATTTTGAGAACTTATTTCGAATTGTACATTTCTGTATTTCAAAGTGTTGTCTCGTAGTCTAAGATTCTGGCATGCTAACGCACATATTTTCCTATATTATCCACTAAATTTATCAAACAGGTGTTGTTTATACGTCAATCATTTTGAATTCTCGAGCACTTGGCATGTTTACATTTCCCAATCATCGCTTAAAATTTCATTTACAGAAACAATTATTAGACATAATTTTATTCCAATCCCGTCATTATAGTTATTTGGGCAATTTGTCCGATTATTCGATAAATGCTGTTGTTGAAAATTATGTTACATTTACGAGCATTTAAGTGATGTATATTCGATACATTTTCAAACATTCGCTAAATTTCATTATCCTAAATTAGCAATTAATAACTGTGCATAATAGTTCATGATAATGATACATAAAGGTTTAATTACACATAAGCAGCTTAAAAGCTTATAATAGATCAAAAGGCTTAGAGAAACAAAGGGTGGATTATGACCCTTTTAGAGGCCTTTTGTGGTATTTAAAGGTTTTAAAATATTAAATAATATTATAATCAATACATTCCTATTCAAATCATATAAAATTTAAAAACACCGTTTATTTATATCATTGCATTTGTATGAATTTAACTTTTAATAGTTTTGTTTAAATAAAATATAATGAAGGATTATACCAATAGAAATTAGTATATTGATAATTATAATTAACATATTATATATTTGTTAATAGTAATATTAATAATAAATAAACAAGTAACTGCGTTAGTTAAATAACATATAGAAGTTTCAATATACCAATTGTGCAAGAAAACTTCAAAATGCACGATACGATTGACATCTAATCTGGTCAACACATTTTTATTTGATAATTCTTTTTTACTTTAAGGCACTATAATTTTATATCAAGCCAGATACACTGGATACAAGATATAAGTAATTTATTTAACTAACAATTAATTATATTTAAATAACAAAACTGAATAAAATATAAAGATTAAAATGAGATCTGCAATGCATATTTCAATGCATCATGTCGGAACATCATTTCTTAAACGGCCAAGCACCACGTGCTCGTTCAAGTTGTTAAATTATATTTTTATTCATTTTAATGGTTTCATCGAATTAGGCACTTTTGCATTGCAAACGATCCAGAAAACTTTATATAGCATTGATTGTTTAAAAAATATATCACATTTCTTATTTTTTTCATTTTATACAATCACGTGCTCAAAATGACATTTTTCTAGGTTTTAGTTGTTGCAGTCATTAACTTAATTTTTTAATCAGAGCTTTTGTAAATGCAATAGCAACGCTTTATTAAAAGATGATTTTTTTTGAGATGCTCGTACAGATAATAAGATTTTTTTGACGCCACAAAATCTCATTCCCAAACTAACATCATGTTCAGATATGATAATAAAAATATATAGAAATTATTTTTTATAATGGTATATACTTTTGATTTCGAGTTAGCCAAAGAAAATCTATATTGTTGATAATAATTTAACAACATTATTATTCAAAATTATTTTTTGTAAGAAATAGAAATAGGAAAAAACACGCTAGTAGTAATTTATTTTTAAGACAGCCCATTTCATACATCATTATTATTTTTTCAATTAACTAATTAAAGTTATTCATCCATAATTCTTTGATAAAGATCATGCTGCCATCGGAAACTTTGAAGAAAAAGGAGATGTATGAAAAAATATCAGTACTTGAAAACTATTACTACATTATAGGCTACATAATAGGCCCAGAAAACTGTAATAATAAATTCAAGAAAACAACGAAATTTTAATTTGCCTTATCAGAAATCCAAATTAAAATTTAGATTTATCTATACACCATTTTGTTAAAAATGATCATCATTATTGAATACTATCCATAATCTGAAGTACAAGAATTATTGAACGATATTTTCTTTCTTAAATTATTGTTGCAGTAACTCATCCTTTCAGTAACTTGTCTCAGTAGCTATTGATTTTCTAGAAATGAATGGCAACATTTCTTTCTTCTCAAAGAATGTCATCGAAGTTTTGAGAAACTAGTGTCTTGATTTACTCCCTCGGTCTGATTATAAACAGTGCGAAAAAAGTTAATAGTTTTGATGGGGATTTTTATTTCTATCTTTAACCCAATATTTATTTATGTACTTGGTTCACTTTTCAACTAAAAATGTACTTTAACAACAGAGAAAAAGCAAAAGACATTTTCAAAAATGTGGCAATGAAGTTAGTTGGTTCTGGGCTTATTTCAGAAATGCTATTATTCTCTTAAGCACTTTTTTTATAGCCTTTAGAGTAAACGTTATCGAATTAATGACTCCAATGTTTTTGCTTTTAATTCACTTCAAACGATTTCTTTTAAACAGTTTAATATATAATTGACTAATTTAATGGATTTATTAGTATTCTGTATGCTTAGAATTAAAAAAGAAGATTGAAATGAACTCTACTATGCATATTTCAATGTATCATGTAAGAACGTAATTTCATGAACGGCCAAGCACCGCGTGCTCGTGCAAGTTGAATAATATTCTATTCGTTTTAATTTTTTCATTGAATGAGTCACTTTAGTATGGCAAACGATCCAAAAAAGCTTTGTCTCAAATTTATTATTAAAAAAAATTTCCCATTTCCTATTTATTTCATTTCATATAACCGCATGCTCAAAATGACATTTTTCTAGGTTTTAGTTGTAGTAGTCATTAACTTAATTTTTTTAAACCAGAGCTTTTGTAAACTCGATGGCAACGCATTATTAAAGGTTCATTTTTTCAGATGCTTGTGTATATAATAAAATTTTTATTTTTCACCTACGGATTTTTGTTGACGCCAAAAACCACATCCCAAAAACAACATCATGTTCTGACACTATAATAAAAAGTTCACTGCTATTAAATGGACTGTAAAGAACGATATTAATTTATGAATAAGTTATTAAAATTTTTAAACTAACTTTTTTTTATTTTTAAAAATTATTTTGTTTCAAAAATATTTTTGTTTTATTCTCAAATAAATTAAACTAAGCCCTTTTGTGTGAAAATGGTTATTTCCTTAATTTATTAATTAACAATTACAGGTATAAAGCATTAATACTTTACAGGTGATAAATAATTTAATATAAAAAATACTTATTTTTGAGAGATGCAATTAATTTTACTTTTTTTCTCTTAACTTTCAATTTCACACTTAATTCAAACTTCAAATTTTTGGAGAAAATCATTAGCAAGTTTTTGTCTAAATATTTTTGATTACAAATTTATTTTAGAAACGATATTATTCTTTTAAGCATTTTCATAATTTTTAGAATAAATGCAACCGGAATATTGGTTCCTATGATTTAAATTAAATTCAGGCAAAAAATTAAAAATAAGTAAAACCTTTAAAAAGCATGATGCATAATTAATGAATTTAATAATTTATCAAAAGCATTTTTAAAATTTAAATAATTAATTTACGGCTAATAACTAAAAAGAATTAAACTATAAAGAATGATACAGCAATAATGAAAGTCAATAAGATTTTAGAAATATTTTTTGCTATCATTTTTTTAAATTATTATTATTCCATTCTTAAATAAATTAAACAAAGAAACTTTCTATGAAATTATTTCTTTCAATAATTATTTCTTTCAATAATTATTTCTTTCAATAATTTATTTAAGATATTTTACAGCTACCAAATTTGTTAATGGAGAAAAATACACATTCCTGACAGAATTTTTCAGTAATATTTTACACTCTTCTCCTGATTTTCTATTTTACATTTAATTCTGTCATTCTTTTGCAAGATTGTTATTGTTTTTTCGCTTCATTATTTTATTAGATGTACAAAAGGAGAATTCTCAGTTTTTAAACTGCGTTGTTTCAGTACTTTTTATATGAAGGTTTACATAAGTGAAATATTTAGCTTTAAAGTTTCTTACAAAATAAACTAATACGTTATCAGATGATAAGGTCACAATCATTTTGAAAATAATTTAAAACTGAAGTTTCAAAATCTATACATTGTGGCATATTAATTCTGGTACCCGAATAATTTCACCACATTCTTGGAAGTTATTTTTGCAAATTAAAAATAAAAAAAATTATAAAAAGTTGAAAGTAATAACTATAACTTAAATTTATATTGTTTTATTGTACATTATTTTCATGAATATAAAATAAAAGATTAAAATGAAATCTGCTATGCATATTTCAATGTATCATGTCAGAACATCATTTCTTGAACGGCCAAGCACCATGTGCTCGTGCAAGTTAAATTATATTTTTATTCATTTTAATCGTTTTATTTGAATGAGTCACTTTAATATTGCAAACGATCCAAAAAAAACTTTGCCTCGCAGTTATTGTTTACAGAAATATCACATTTTCTATTTATTTCCTTTCATATAATCACGCTCTCAAAATGACATTTTTCTAGGTTTTATTTGCCGTAGTTATTAACTTATTTTTTTTAAAATCAGAGCTTTTGTAAATGCAATGGCAACACGTTATTAAAAGTTGATTTTTTTTTGAGATTCTACTGCAGATAATAATATTTTCATTTTTCGCCTACGGATATTTTTATTTTTTGCCTATGGATTTTTGTTGACGCCACAAACCTCAGTCCCGAATCAATATCATATTCTGACATCATAAAAGAAATTCATTTCCTTAAGCGTGACAAATTGATTTCGGGTATAGATTACATTTTTGTAGCCATCAGTAAAATTTTGTAGATTGAACAAAGGACGCATTTGTATTTCTTTGCATAATCACACTTCGACTTAAAGACTCATTTGGCGTAAAAAGCTCATTGGCAATCACATTTAAAGGTGCCAAGTTCGCCAAAAATTATGTAATTATTAGCAAAATTAGAAGAAACATCAAAAGCATTGTCATAAGAGTTATATGGTGATTCCTTTGTATCTACGGAGGAAAATAAAATGGCAAAGGTTCTTTATAGTCTTCTTTCCACGATTTGGTAACACTGCTAGTATCCAGAGCTGACACATTGCATAGTTGGCAACACTTCTATGCAATGTGTCTTTTATTTCCTTGTTATTCGTTGGAGTTAAACAGTTCTTTAAATATGGCAGCTCCATTGTCAATCTGCACCAAGTAGGAAAGGACTGCTGTGACTCGCATTTTGTTTCAGATAATTATTCGTCGAATGGAACACCTATTATAACCAGAAATTAAGAAATGTAAACGTCAACTATCAGATTTTAAGTTTGCACTTACCCTGTTCTTGGATATGAGAGATGCAATAATCATTTTTTTTTTTCATCCCAAGAGGCAAAACTGTGAATTTTCAGATTTATTGTGATGTTTTGTGAACTAAATAAAAACTTGCCATCAGATCTAAATGTCGTGAAAAACTGTGAAAAGATGCCAATCTGCAGAAAAATAACACTCGGTCACCTTTTGTAAAACTACGAAAAGATGTGAATCTGCAGCAAGATAACACTCGGTCCCCTTCTCTCCAACGCATTATCGAAACAAAAGTGGAAATGAGATTCGAAGTACAGGATCATCTGTCATACAGTTCAGACCTGGCTCCAAAAGATTTTCATATATTTGGGACATTGAAGAAAGGTCGAAGAGAAACCTATTAAGTCATCTATAATGCGGTCGAAAATTGGCTATGCAGACGGAATCAAAAAACTTGTGAAACGCTGAGAAAGGTGCTTTGAAGCCCAGGGGGATTTTGTAGCAAAATAATGTATGCTTGAATCTGCTATCATTAAAATAAAAGCACATTTTCTCAAATGTGCAGTTATTTTTGGATTCTCCATCGTAATGAGAGAAAATATACCAAATGTTAATCCAAGACTCTAAATCTTTTTTTTTCTTAAATCTTTATCTCAGAATAGTCTTTGTCATTATAGAATATAAGACCATACTTTTTACTGATTTCTCATCCAAATTTTACTCTAAATTCGCCATTTGGCCATTTTGATTTTATCTTTTTATACCAGATGAACCGTTTCATCAAATTATGTCCATACTGTGATGGTATAAATTCAGTTTCAATGGCACAGAAGAATTTAGTGACGAACTACAAAAAGACAATTGAAGGCTTGATGATATAAAAATATGAATGATTATCAGTATATGTCTATGAAATCTAGCTACAAATAAACAGAAAAAAGAATTTATTTCTATTTATGCGTAGATGAAAATCCTAAAGAAAACAGTAAAAACTTTATTTTTCACAATAGCAAATACACTTTACTAGTCAGAGAGATTTAATGATATTTAGCCAATTTTTCCACTTTCACTAGAGTACAACATGTGTCAGGGATCCTTTACCGGTTAATTGACTGAGCAGGATCAAGTCCATTTCCTTCTTTTCTTCAGAGTGACCACATTTGTTCTTGTGGAAATTTGATGATCCAATCTTCTTCGCACTATCTTGCCCTTTAACTCTTTTATGGAACCCTAGAAAACCCCCATCTTCGCTAGAGAGTCTTTGATGCAAAACTGCCATTAATAATTCAGCTTACCAAAGAATCATAAACGTAATTAAATTCCTAATTGATCAAGGAGAATTACACTGATTTGATTAATCCTATTAATTTTTTCTTGAAATATTTTAAATCTTCTCACATTTTATTCATAATATATCCTTAAGCCTTTTCAAGTAGCTAATTTTTATAGTTGCTTTATTTTTTAACTCATATTTTACATTATCATGTTCATTCATCCAGTTTTATTCCACTCGTTCATTGAGACATTTTCTTTCGAGCTTTTGCCATTTATGTTACGTCATATGTATTCGTATTATTAAATTTGTATGTTTCTTCAGAATTGATTGAAAAATTGATTTTATTCTACTCCTTCATTCAGACATTTTTCTTTCTAGCTTTTTCCATTTATGTTACGTCATATGTATTCGTATTATGACATTTGTATGTTTCTTCAAAATTGATTTTATTCTACTTTTTAATTCAGGCATTTTATTTCTAGCTTTTGCCATTTATGTTACGTCATATGTATTTGTATTATGACATTTGTATGTCTCTTCAAAATTGATTGAAAAATTGATTTTATTCTACTCGTTCATTCAGACATTTTCTTTCTAGCTTTTGTCATTTATGTTACGTCAAATGTATTCGTATTATGGCATTTGCATGTTTCTTTAAATTGATTTTAATGTAATTTTTTTCGCTGTTTTTGCTTTTAATAAAATTCCCCCACATTTACACAAAATTGGAAAGAGGACAAATGAGATTTAGAAACAGAGATGTGGCGTAGTGTTAAGTGTGCACATAAAAAGGCGCCATTTCCCCAAACAACGTCATTCCTGCATTCCCCCTCCCCTATATTTTATGATTTTGCTCGTGGTCAGTATCTAAACAATCAATAAATCTCACTTATTAATGAATTTCTTGAATTCAGCTTATTATATCAAATAAACAAAAACTATTATATTCCCTTAGAAAAATATGTAACCGCGCTGACATACTGGCATTAGGGTGGCGCGTATTCCCCTTGATCTGGGTTTCCTGGTTCGAGTCCCGGATCGGGTGTGATTGTCCTTCATCTGATCTATCTATGAGATGTCCCCCCCCCCTGTAAAAGGTGGTTGTGCAAGCGAATGTGATGCGTGAGAAGCTGAAATGCATTTTTGATCATAGATGCGATACTCAAAACAAGAGACGCGCCCAAGGCTTAAAATTGCTGACCGTATCAGCGATCTTGTCCAGGACAAGAGCCATTAGAAACAACAACATCGACAAAAAATAACCTTATTATATACGCCTTAAGACCTATAAATCCAAAGCTTTGGCAGTAATTGAATGGATAAATTGAGAGCTTCTTAAACAAAAATTGTCAAATGTCAACGCCTTGTAGTGGTTCATAATAAATATAATTTTCTATTTCCAATATGAAATCAAAAGGAGAAAAAAATTATACAATGAATCTGTCCTGAAGACTTTTTCAAGGGTCACCCTCAGGCAGGGATTAAAACCAGGTAACCCGTGAGGGTGATCCTTGAAAAAGTCTTCAGGACAGATTCATTGTATAATTTTTTTCTCCTTTTGATTTCACGTTTTACTGAAACCTTTTTGCTAATTTTGTTCATTTCATTTGTGTTCTAGTTGTAGCAGCATTGGCACTCTCTAGATACAATTTTCTTTTAGATATTATAGTTCAGATAATTTGTTTAGGTAAATTAATATTTTTTGTAATTTGTTTTTCTTATATATATTTTTATTTCAAAGATTTACAGCTCTATTACAGCATTTCCTGCAAATTTTATGCTTAAAGCAAATGAAATACAGCGATTGTTTACAAATGAAAAATCTTTTGAATTCTTATATTATCAGTGCTAAATTTCTTTTAACTTTTTATTGTGTTTTTATAGTTTATTTCATTTTTTCGAGTATCAGGATTAAAACTATTGAAAGAAAATAATAATAAAAAGAATAAATTGTGTTGGAATGTAGCAAAATTGTACATTTTTCTTAACTTTTTATCATTTACACGTATTGTAAAATTTCCGTAATTGAATTAGTTCTCCGTTCTACAAATTATATTCTCAAAAATCAATAAAACTTGAAATACCTAAGATTATAATATCATATCATCATATTTAGTTGAATTAATTTTTTATTTAATTAATGATTTATTATTTATATAATATATTGAATATCACAAATTATAATTATTATTTGATAAAGAAAAAAATGCTTATTTATTAATAAATAATTAAGATAATACCCGATAAAAATGCTTCATGGAAAGGGAATATGATTACTAATCTTAATTTAGTTACGTTTAAAAATTTATTTTATAATAAAAGTTAAGAATTACATGTTTCTTTATTTCATAAATTTTTTTAATTAAATTTTTTTAATTTCAGTTATATTATTAATACAAGTAAAAGAGTTATTAAGTAAAAATTAGAATTTAAATGAATTCATATGACAACACAAAAACATGCTCCTGCAAAAGAACTTCCGCTGAGAAAAACTATTTATTCTAATTTAATTTACGCTAAATGTATTGTATTGTCTTTTTCATAAGAAAAATGTTTTTCTGTAACAGAATTCAATTAAGAGCGAGTGTGGAGTAAATGCTATTAAAACTATAGGAATAATAAGGCAATCCATTTCGATAATTGTGGAAAAAATGGACAATCTATTATTTTTATAACAAAAATCTGCTTTGTAAACTTTTTACCATGATTTCATTTTTGAATAGCTTGAGATCATTTATTTTCTCCGAATTCTGGCACAAGATAAAAGAAAAAAATTATTGCGAAAAAATATTTTCAATAATAAATATTTTTTTCCGAATTACATGGAATTTGGAGATTTCTTTAATAAATTTAAATGATCTTTTACTTAAAAGTAATTTTTAAATAAAATATGGATATTTTGATTATTTGTAAATTTTATATCTTAGTTTGTGTTTTAAATAGTTTATGGTGATTTATTTTCTAGGAATTCCCAAAAAAGATTAATGAGAAATATATATTAAAAATTATTTTTATTAATAAATAATTTTTTACCAGTTACCTGGATTTTGGAGATTTCTTTAATAAATTTCAAGAATCGTTTACTTAAAAGTATTTTTTTTGTAAAGTGCAGATATTTTATTAAAAACATATTCTGTTCTTTAAAATTCATTCAAGGATATTGTAAAATATATAGCATTTTAATCCTTTATTCTAATTAAAATGATTTAGCTGGTTCTTTAAAGGTTATTCTGTTTCCTTTTGGCAAACTATTCATTTAAAATAAAACATTGGCCAAGCACCACGTGCGAGTTAAATTATATTTTTATTCATTTTAATCGTTTTATTGAATGAGTCAATTTAGTGTTGCAAAACGATCCAAAAAAAACTTTGTCTCGCATTTATTGCTTTAAAAAATATCACATTTCCTGTTTATTTCATTTCATATAATCACGCGCTCAAAATGACATTTTATCGGGTTTTATTTGCTGTTCTTATTAGCTTATTTTTATTTAATCATATCTTTTGTAAATATAATGGCAACGCATTATTAAAACTGATTTTTTGAGAAGCTCGTTCAGATAATAAAATTTCAATTTTTCGCCTACGGATCTTTGTTGACGCCAAAAGCCTCATCCCTAAAACAATATCCTGTTCTGACATGATAAAAAGTATAATAATAATTTTAATAATTTTAAAAAATAAAGGCGGGACAAAGTTTTTTTTGGACCGTTTGCAATACTAAAGTGACTCCTTCAATGAAACCATTAAAATTAATGAAAATATAATTTAACTTGCACGAGCACGCGGTGCTTGGCCGTTCAAGAAATGATGTTATGACATGATACACTGAAATATGCATAGCGGATTTCATTTTAATTCTTTTTAATTTTTTACCTACGGAATTTTGTTGAAACCAAAAACTTCATTTTAAAAACAAAACCCTGTTCTGGCTCAATAAAAGTTATTCATTTAAAGAAAATTTGAATCATAAAGAAAAGTAAATTTATAAAATAATATATACTGAATATTACATAAACTTTTCAAATAGAAAAATTTACTATTTATGTTTAACTCAGTTTAAATTACGAAACTCAAGAAGCCGATATAAAACAAAACTTAGTATTAACTTTTTTATATTAGTTAAGTATTTCTGATCTAAACTTGCTTAGCAACGAACATAGCAGATCTTTTGAACCAGACATAAAAGAATAAATGTCTCATTTGTTTAACGAGCAAACGGGATTTCGCCCGAAGCTGAATTATTAATGCTATTTCAGGAAAAAAATTGCTCTACAATGGAAATTGTGAAATAAATACGAAAGTATTGAAGACACAACGAACGCTATTTTAAAATCAAACGATTTTTTATTGAAAGAAAATTATATCCGAAAGTATTGAAGACACAACGAACACTATTTTAAAATCAAACGATTTTTTTGTATTGAAAGAAGATTATATCCGAAAGAATTAAAGACACAACAAACACTGTTTTAAAATCAAACGATTTTTTATTGAAAGGAAATTATATCGCTTGTTTGCAATAATAATTAAGACAGCAATTGAGTAGCTTCTCAAAACTGGAAATTGCTTGCCAATTCCTGTGCAAGAATTCGTTACATATGAATATGGTTCTATTGGGCTTTTACTTTCGTGTAAGTAATATCGCTTTCTTATTTCATTTTTTAGCAGTAAAGTGAACATATTACTGCGTTTTATATCTATTTCAAAGATATGTTGCTTTAAAAATACAGATCCTTAACGGATTAGCTAAAATATGGATTTTCAAGCACGCTAAATAGATTGCATTTATTTATTCTAAATAGATTGCATTTATTAATATAAAAAAAAATTTTATATGCTTGAACATTTGCAGTATAAAAGTAAAATATTTTTATTATTAAGATTCATTAATGTCTTGATAATATAAAAATGTTTTGATTTTCAATTTCTAAAAAATGCTTATTGGGCGTGTGTGTGTGTGTGGTAAATAAGGTTTCAATTAAGAAAGTTACTTAATAGTCGCTGTTTTCTTTGTATGAAATTTTCAATTGTAAGTTTCATAGGAAACGCATTTTAAATTATAAAAGCACACAATAATTTTATTATTTATCTTAAAAGTCAATTATGCGTGAGAATCTTTATGCAAAAAATATTCTTAAAAGTTAAAATATAATCAAAAAATTGAAATTAAGCATATTCTTTTAAATATTGTATATTCTAATCAACGTTCCATTTTTTGATAATGTTTTTTTTTCATCGTAAGGTGTGAAAGATGTGTAATGTTTCCTAATTCGTTTAATGTCTTTTCATTAAATCACTTGTTTAAATTTTAAAAAATACATAATTAATTCACCTGAATTAGATGACACTAATTTAGTAATAATCTTCTTTAGTTCGTAGATACGGGATAAATAATAGCAACAAAAATAATATTAAATTAATTTACCCTAAATTTTCTAGATATTTTTTTTTCTAACGTCACATAAAAAATATCAACTTAAAAAATTTATTTCCGTATAGCATTAAAAGTTCAAGTTTTAATTTTGAAATGAAAATATCTTTAGTTGTGATTTTTCTTGAATCAACTGTCGATGCATTTATTTATTGAATAACTTTGCGTCAACAATATTTCAACTAAGCATTTTAGCTTTTCGAGAACAAATTATAAAAAATGCCATCGAATGAATAGAACAATGAAGTAGAGATTCAAAATGTATTTGATAATTCTAAATTGAAACATACCGAGTATGTATAAATCAACATCATTGTTAAATACTAATATGAAACTTTATTCATTGGACAAAAAGAAATATAAAACTTCACTCAATGCATAGTATATGAATTATTTGTTATACATATATATGAAAAATCAAATTAATATAAAATAGAAATTTAAGTAATAATTTAAATTTCAGAAAAGCTTTTTTCAGAAAAGTGATTAGATTTGAATTGAATTAAAAGGCGGAAATTTGAATGTTAAAATTTAATATTCTTGCAATTGGGAACATTAATTTATTACATTAGAATATTAATTTATAAATTTCTATTGCATTGATATAAATTGTGCCTAAGTATAATTATTTTGTAATGTAAAATTTCCTCTTTTTCAAAACTCACTAATTATGAAGCAATAATTTATTTAAAATCTAGTTATTGCAAGGTTTTCCCCAAAACAATTTATCTTTAAACATATTTTTGAAAATATACTGTATTATGTAATTGCATCTGATCAAATTTCTTTGTTAATTTGTCAATTTAATCTTGTGATTGCTTAATCATTTCTTAATCATGGTAAAATGAATGCTTTTATATAACTTTTGGTAAATAAAATACCAGCATTATTTTCATAATGCTTATAAGCAATTCTTAGGTAAATTTAAGATTAATTAGGTAATTTTTTAAAAAAAATCAATGATCATAAAATCAAATTAAATAAAAAAAGTATAAAACTTACTAAAAAGTATTTTTAAACATTTATTGTCATTTTCCTGTCACAAATAATATATTCTGTTTCAAAATGAAGAATGAAAAATATATTATTAAACAGTAATCAAATAAATGTTTTTAAAGCTGTTACATATTTCTCGCATCAAAAATGTTTAAGTTCTTGTGTTTATCAACAATTCAGAAGCAAAATTCCACAATAAATGTTACATAATTCATTTGTTAATAAATCAAATCATAAAAGAAAATCTTCAATTTAAAAGAGATGCAAAATTATAGAAATATCTTTGAGATATACGCTCACTATATCAGAAATTCTAATTATGTTTTATTAAGCCTAATAAATCATCACGTTCAGAAATTAAGAGTAAATATCTCTTATCTCCAACTAATAATACGGATAGCTATATACTGCCATTTATTATTCTTGACTTTATCGATTGCAGAGAAATGCCACGAACAATCTTTGCTTTTATTTCTAGCTGAAAGGATAAAGGTTTCCGTGCCAAAAGAGATTTTGATAGAGATATCAAAGATTTTTTCCAAGAAAAGCATCGTCCAAAAGGAATTGTTGATATCTACAAAAACATTTCGATACAAATGTTAGAGTTTTATAGAAATCATAAATACTTCCCTCAATCAAAATGAATATTTTTAACAAAAAACTTTAAAATTCTATTCGAAATGAGATAATTAAACCACAAATATTTTTGTATTTGAACAAACGTATTACAGAGAACTAAAAATAATCAACATAATAATTCAATTTTTAGAATCAATATTCAATGTTTTTTTTTTTTTTTTTCAAATTTTGAGTAAATTTTTCTTTCAAATTTCTTCTTCAAAATTGCAGTGACAATCTAAAAAATTGTTATTTATTTATTTATTTATTGCTCTAACTAGGAATTGACTGAAATTTGGAATGAAATCCGAATACTTCCATTGGTACGTTTTAATTTGATTCAGGCGTCAACAGCTTTTATTACCTTGACGGAAATAAATGATAACGCCGTAGTTGGCGACGTTTGACGAGGTTGGTTTGGTGAAAGGAATAGTCTAGTAGCCGCTGAATCGTTCATGAAGCTCCGAATGCGTTTGGGGGGGGCGCTTGCTCGGCTATATAAGGAACAGGTTGCCGTAGTTTCGGCAGTGGGTTTCCTCTCGGAAAAGAAGCGTCTCGCTGGACTAGCGGATTACTTTTCTCGCTTGTTATTAGTGAGCTGTGTTTATGTTTGCAGTTAACGTTATATAATTGAGCTCGCTGTGATTTAATGTTTACTGTGCTAAAGGATAGCTGTTTTGCAGTCTGTTTTTATTGTGCGTAAGGCTTGCATTTGCGCTCTAAGTGACTGTTGACTGGTGGATTGTGTTTATCTGAAGTTTTCCTTTATCAAATCATCCTGTAAATAGCTGTAAATAAATTTGTTTGTGATGTACTCAAGTAAAGTTCATTCAATCCGAACCCGCTACGCTAAAAACGTAACATGTTTAACGTAAGTAGAAAGGAAATACTTTAATAAAAGAGATGGGCAAAAAAAAGAATCTCGAAAAAAAAGAAAAATGAAAGAAAGAAAGAAGAGAGGAAGAAAAAAAAGAACTATTAACTGAAAATAAACAAAATATTTTACTTTTTGGCCGTTTGTCGAAGAAACATTGATTTAAAATCTAATTAATTTAATACATTAGTCATACAAAATGCTTACATGTTTATTTCCAGTGAATGTAAAACAAGAGGTAATTTCAAATTACCTTTAAAAATAAAGGTTAAAAAACACGCTATTTTAAACTATATATGTATATAAAAGAATATGTAGTGGTTATCAAAGCGGAATTTTGAAAGTAACAAATGTGAACAAATTTGATATCGAAATGAAGTGTGCCAAAAATATTGAAATTAATTATGCATTGATTAAATTTTTTAATATATTTTAGAGATGATTAAAACTTCAGTATTTGAAATATTTTGCTAATATAAATGCCTCAATTGGTTTTCGATTTTAATCATACTTATATCAGATTTTTAATTTTCATGAATGAAAAATTACTTTTTTGTCATATATTGGCCCAAATTTAGTTTTGTTTTATTATTTTCAGAGCCAAATGCGCTACTTCGTCTTTGGGATTTTTGATAAAAATAGTAATTTAATCCGTTTTAAACATTAATAATTTTTATTTTTATTATCTTCTGCAGTTTAAACCCTAATATTTATCACTAGCCGCCTTTGGCGACCAGTCTGTTCACCAGAATTAATGCTCGCTAAAATTTTCATATAATATTTTATGTAGCTGTGTCTCATAACAGATTTTTCATCAAAATATTTTTAAACCAAACAAATTTTGATAATCATATATTTCATTTAGAGTATTATTTAGTATTATTTTCTTCAGATGTTCTGTTCATTGTACTACTCATCTTTCTCTTTCTATCCGAGCAATGATTGTCCCAAAATTGATATTGTACTTAAATGGTGGAGAGAAAGGTCTAAAATGCTACGTTTTTATGGAATAAGGAGTTTCAAATTTTCATAAATGTAAACACACTAAACAAATAAAGACACAATTGGTTTTCAAGAGAAGCGAAAGTTTAAAAACAGCTTGGAAAATGCCGCGCACAGAGGAAATAATGGTGACACAAACATCCTTCTTTTCTTTTCTTTTTTTTCTATCCTTTTTTTCACTACTTTTCTTTCTACAAACTTTTTTCCCCTTTGTTATTCTTTCTTTTTTTTTCTTCCCTGCCCAGACTTTATTTTGAGCAGGCATAGATTAAATATTCATACCTTCTAATAACAAAAGCAACTATTTTCTTTCTTTTTTAAACATTCCGTTATCTATGATTGAAAACCAACTGACTTCGCGTATTTCTTTCTAAACAAATGATAGTTTATTACTTCCTGCTATCTCACTCAGTTGGTGTGGGGGGAAGGAACTGAAGATTTTTGGCGGGAAAGTAAGAAAAGTGTCGTTTTAACTATTTTCTACGCAGTTTTTTCATTTTTTCTCTCCATAAGAACCATCCTCGTGTCTTAACGAAAATATTTTTAAAAAATTAGCCGAATCGGTCGAGATTTCTCAAGTTTTGCGCTTAGCAACGCATTTCGAGTTGCATTTTTATAATATAGATAGATAATACGTTAGCTGGCTTTTTGGCGTAGAGGTAGCGCGTCTTTCTCGTGTTCTGGGAGTCCCGGGTTCGAGTCCCAGCATACGTAATTAACCCGCCATGGCTGTTCTTCTGTGGGCTATCTGTGAGATGCGTGACTGTGCCTCCCCCCCTGTAAAAAGGGGCTGTGCAAGCAAATGTGGTGAGTGTGTAGCTAAAGTCGTACTCTCGGCCCTAGCTGGTGCAACTTCAAAAACGAGTGACGCTCCTTTCGGCTTAAATCTGCTGCTGTATCAGCGGTGGGCTTCTCCAATATGGTTAGTGCCATAAGTAACAACAACAACATAATACGTTAATATAAAAAAGACTAAATCTCATATTCAATTTTCTTTCACGAAATAATTAAGAAATGATTACCTTCATAAGTAATTTAAATAAGTCAATAAATGCGTTCAAATTATTGTACTGTCACATAAAACCTAATTGTACAAAATTTCGTAATTTTTATTTCTTCGAAGATTATAGAAACTATTAAGACTTTCCGTCATTACAAATATAAAGTTTATATCAATTAAAAATTAAATAAAGTCGTGTTACAAACTCAGATTACTTTTAAATTCTATTATTTTACATACATCTCATTAAAGAAGATTCATTTTATTTTTCAATTAAGATAAAAGGATTCTGTTTACTTAGAAATTAAAAAATAGTTTTATTCTCAAAAATTTTCCTCTCTTCCAAAATAGCAGTACCCATTTAGATGCTCGTTAATTAAACTAAGCTTATTAAAAGAGCAACCAGATTCAATTTCGTACCTTTTTTTAAAAAATAAAAGGATGAAAATGAAAGTTAAGTTTCGTATTCACCGACGATAAGTAAATCCGGTGTTTTATTTCAAAAATAAAATAAAGATATTAATTGGGACGCAATTCAAAAATGTTCGTTTTAATATTTGAAATATGAAGAGCATCTATTTATATCCAATTTAAATATTTTTAAATGAAATATGAAAATAAATGTCGAGATTTTGAATGAAGTTAATTTAAAATTATTTCTGAATTTTATACATTTTTCTCTACTTTTATTATTCTGTTGTTTCCAACGAAAATGAATTTTTTCCACGAGCAGTTAGATTTACAGTTAAAATATGTATTGATCTTTAAAATTAAAATATTTGTCCATTTTACCGATATTTTCAGAAATAATGAACAAAAGACCAAAACAATTTCTTCCTTACAACAAAGAAAGTCTTTTGAGATTAATATATAAGTGCGGGCGGCATATTTAAAAGAGTAGATTTTATAATCACACAAGAAAATTTTTGCATTTTGATTATTTAAGCAAGTGTGCGAATATGTGAGTGTTTTCGCAATATTTGTTGTAATTTATAGTTTAAATGCATTAACTTTTAGAATGTATGTATGTGGTATGTTGGTGGTTCATTTTTCCAATCCGAGTAATTGTAGAAATGGTGTTGAGTAGAATACCTGCTACTGAAGGCGGGATGTAGTTACCAGGACAGATGATGGCCTTTAGGACATAACCTCAACTCCTATTCATGTTTTCAAGATCATTCAGATATTGCGGGTCTGAGTAGTAAATATGTGATATGATTTTATGAGGTGGAGAATCTTCATTTAGCAAAATAATGGTTAAATTAAAAGAACATTTTTGAATAAAGTTAAATTAAACTAAATAAGGAACTTAACTATGATTTCATATATGCACATGTCCATTGTTTTTAATTGTTTAAATCCTTTTATTTTATAAATTACTAGCCGCTTTTGGCGACCAGTCGGTTCGCCAGTATTAATGCTCTCTAAAATTTCCATATAATATTTTATGTAGCTGTGTCTCATAACAGGTTTTTCACCAAAATATTTTTAAACCGAATAAATTGTGATAGTCATATAATTCATTTATAGTATTATTTTCTTCAGATGTTCTGTTCATTGTACTACTCATCTTTCTGTTTCTATCCAAGCAATGATTGTCTCGGAACTGATATTTTACTTAAATGGTGGAGGGAAATGTCTAAAATTCTACGTTTTTATAGAATAATGAGTTTCAAATTTTCATAAATGTAAACACACTAAACAAATAAAGACACAATTGGTTTTCAAGAGATGCGAAAGTTTAAAAACAGCTTGGAAAATGCTGCGCACAGAGGAAATAATGGTGACACACACACACCCTTCTTTTCTTTCCTTTTTTCTTCCCCGTCCAGCCTTTATTTTGAGCAGGCATAGATTAAATATTCATACCGACTAATAATAAAAGCAACAATTTTCTTCCTTTTTTAAACATCCCGTTATCTATGAATGAAAACCAACTGACTTCGCGTATTTCTTTCTAAACAAATCATAATTTATTACTTCCTGCTATCTAACTCGGTGTGGGGGAAGGAAATGAAGATTTTTGGAGGGAAATTAAGAAAAGTGACGTTTTAACTATTTTCCTCGAAGTTTTTTCATTTTTTCTCTCCATAAGAACCATCCTCGTGTCTTAACTAAAATATTTTTAAAAAATTAGCCGAATCGGTCGAGTCGTTCCCTAGTTTTGCACTTAGCAACGTATTTCGAGTTGCATTTTTATTAATATAGATAGATAAATTTATAATTTGGATTAAAATGTCTTTATAACCATTTTTCTCTTTCCTTTTGGTACGTTTCTAGATTTTAAGATTTCTCGGATTTTCCATTTGGCTTTTATTTTGATATACTTTGTGAACAAACTATGAAGTAAAAATACTTGTTTGAAAATGCTACAATAATGGGAGTTTAAAATGCTGGAACGTTATTTAAGCTTTAAATACATCCCGAGCATTTAGTTGAAAACTCTTCAAAGACAAAAGTTGAAGAAATGTCATATCTTTCTCAAGTGTTTATGAGCGCACCACTTAATTTTCCTCGAAAGAGATACAAAATCTTTGAATTTAATTATTTTCTTCGTTAAAGAAAGAAAGGTTCGCTTCAAGCTAATTAAAATTTAAATGTCTTTTTGATGCTTAGTAATGAAAAGGAAATTTGTTATATGCAGTTATTTTTTAATACTTATGCATAGAAATATATTTTAATATCAATATTTCCTGCAAGATTAAGCAGTTTTATAACGTTTTTAAATTTATGAATAATTAAGAATAACATTTTTTTTCTAAATCGAATTAATTATGAAAAATATTGTTTTCTGTGGTTATTTGTGGTAAAAATTTTCCACATATTAAGTGTATGTATTTATATGAATAAATGATATGTCTGATATTCAAGTTGGTTCAAGCCATTGGTTTATTAACTCATTGGCGAGGGATTTAAATTTGGCGATAACGATCAATCGATCACATCATTGCTGGATTGCCATAATAGACGGTTTAGCAACTTATTGGCGACAACTTCAAATTTGGTGACAAAGTTGGACGGTCTAATACGTAAGTACCAAACATGATTTATATAAAATAGGTAAATAAAAAACTATATAAAGATAATAATAATATAGATAAATATTAATAAAAGTTAATTCATGATTAACTGATAAATACAAAGAAAAGTTCCAAAGACTCAAAACGATTTTTAATATGAAATTTGAAATAATAAATGATAACGTATGGTCAAAAGAAAAATTGAAAAAAGAAATTGAAGAAAAAAAATAGGATTAATAAATAAAAAGGCTCATGTTTGTGCTTTTAAAGTATCCAATATTGAAAATATCTTCAATGAAAATTATCAAATAATCAAAAAGAAAACTTCACGTTCTTAAGTTAGCTCGTTGAAAGTTTCACAAATTGCTAAAATAATTTTCAAGTTTAATATTTTCCAGACAAATAGGATTGGTATAGTTGGCTTTTTTTTATGTTTGGAAGGAATGATTTATTATTCCAAAATATGTATGAATTAGTACCATTTGTATTTCTAATTCAGCCACAAATCAATAATCCAGTTAAATATTTTAATCATTTCTGTGTATTATAAATTTATGAGGTTCTTGGAATCAACATAGTAGGCAATGACATCATCTTGTACTGTACCCAATCTCAATAAATATTAAAAAGTATCTCCGACATTTTAGCAGCTGACTTTGACCTCAAACTGATAAATAAGTTTATTGAGAGTCATAAGCTATAAAAGGAAGTAAGGTCCCTGAAAAATAACAGCACTGTCATAAATACGATTGTTTTGAATTTTCCACCTAATTATTATTATTGATTTATCTTCAGTGAAGGTTAAAAAGTAGAGAAATGCAAACAGATCAAGCAAACTATCACATAAGCCCCTTATAAATATATAATCTTATATAAATGTTTTACGCCACATTTCACTTATTATATCACCATGTGTAAACGCTTCCTTTGTCTCTGCTGTCTTCCTGTTGATAAGACGCTGTAATTCATCAGTATCTGTGATTGACTTTTATCTAAAAGTAATATGCAACTTATATCTTATGATAATGTCTAACGCTCAGTATTCAAATATAAAAAATACCTGATATCTATTGACAAAAAATACGCAGAATATTGCAAATTACTGATTATCTTCTATTTTTGAAGTACAATCTATAATAGATTAATAGTATAAGCAATGATAAATATTTATTCTTTATCTATTTAATTCAAATAAAAGTCCTAATGAAGAAGATATTGTTACAAACCTGTAATTTTACTTCCCGGCATGCATAGTGAAATCTTAAGAGAAAGTGTTTTACTTACTGTTGAGTGTTAAGCAGGTGCAGCGTTAGTGATCTCGGATCTTGACGACAAACTTGGCAACCATTCGGAGCCTTGGAGACGAATTTGGCGACTTTGGAGATAGATAATTCTGGAAACCTTGAATTTTCCAGCATTATCCATCACTATGTATCCAATAGAAACCGAGATGCACCCTGATTGGCCTAGAAGGTTCTTGCCTCGCTTCTAGCAATCTATAAAAGGCTGACAGACTCAAACTGTTGTGTTTTGAATTGAATTGAATCGGAAGCGGATCTTGAATAGAAGACAAGTATAGAGTCTTTGAGAGGTTAGTGAAACAACATCGGAGGGCCAGCGTTGTATGTAGTTCAAGTAAGTGTTGAACTGCTGTGTGCCGATTCCCGTTGTCTACTGTGGATGCAGCGACGCGTAGTGTGTGAAGTAGCCAGTCGTGTGGTATTGAGTCGGCAGTTAAAACGAGGAGACATTGATGACTTCGGCCGTTTCGAGAGACCACTGAGTGAAGCTCTGAGGATCCCATTTCCAGTTGGATTCTGTCTGACTGCTTTGAGTGCTATGGACGATAATTACCTGTGAACTGCTGTCTGCTGTAGTGTGCTGCCTTGTGTTCGTCTCAGCTGTACATATCTGTCATCTGTGTATTTGTTACCTTTTGTGTTAGTGTCTTCGTGTGTAAATAAACGACGTTGTTTTTTTTTATACTGAAGACTACTGATTGTTTCTTCACTCCATACACCCAATTTAAAAGCAAACACGCCGGGGAATTTTGGTAACAATATATCGTTTTAATGAAGAACTGAAAAATACATTTATTTCAAAACAGGAGAATGAAGGATTGAAAGATATAAATTTCAAAACCCGAGAGTAAAGGATTTAAAGATATTTATTTCAAAACTTGAGAATGAAGGACTGAAAACTGATACACGTTTCAAAGCATGATAATGAAGTATTGAAAGATATATATTTCAAAATATAAGAATGATGCATTGAAAAAAATTTATATTTCAAAATATGACAATGAAGGATTGAAAGAATGTATTTCAAAACATGAAATTAATGATTGAAAGAAATATTTCAAAACAGGACAATGAAGATTAAAAGTGATATTTATTCCAAAGCATGAGAATGAAGGATTGAAAGAGATATTTATTCCAAAGCATGAGAATAAAGGATTGAAAGATAAATTTATTCCAAAACATGAGAATGAAGGATTGGCATTTTCGACGAAAATATTTGACAAAGATATTTCATATTTGTTATCCTAGAATTATTTCTATAATAATCTACATAATATCAAATTATTTTTAAAAAGTCAGCAATATGCAATAAATTATTTCCTGTGCACACTAATTGGTATGATATTTATTTGACTAACTTTCATATTCCAGTCTTGGTTTTTCAAAATTTAATATTACGTCACTAAAAATTTTATCTTTATATTTTACATGAAATTTTTCAATAAAGGATTTTCATTTTTGTTTTTAGAGCTTCTATCCGTAAATTATTTTTGGTAACTACTTTTACAATATTAATTAATTTATAAAAAATTATTTACCTCGTATACTGACTAATAGGATACGTTTTTAATTAGCTTACTTTCTCAAGTTTATAAATTTAAATTTCAATAATTAAATATTTTCTTTATAAAAATTTATTTATAACAATCTCGATGAAAGTGTTTAATAAAAAATATTTATTCATAGTATCAAATCTTCTGCAATCATGTATTATTTATTTATATAAAATTAAGAGTCATATTAATTTTTTTCTATAATCCTTTCATTTCTTCTTATTCCTTTTATTTGCATTAATGTCATTGTGAAATTCATTTATAGCAGACTCACAACAATCAGAAATTAATTAAGAAGTAAAATGAAAAAGAATTTTCCAGAAAAAATAACAGCATAAAAATTAATCAGTTTAGAAAATAAAAATATGTCTTACAGTCTGAAAAGAATTTCTTCATAGAATTCTATTTTCTAAATTTAGTAAATCATTGGTTCATAATAGGATTCAGCTGCCTGAATAAACTTAATACCTAATTTTAATTATCATGCGTTCGTTGAAGTATGCAGAGTTTGAATTAGAATGTATTTGGGATGGTTGGAAAAATGATTAATTCCCCGGACAGCATTTTAATTAATTTTTATTATTTTCAGCCTTGTGTTTTATTTTTTATAAATGGAATTTTATTTGATGGCCTTTATGAAAATGACATATTCAATATTTTCTAACTCATTTAGTTCAATAAATCTCCTTTATTCAGGTTCAAATCCATGCAGCTTATCGGTGAAAGTTATTGTTGTTTATACTAAATTGATTAAAATAAAGTGAAAGCTTTACAACCTGCATTAAAACGAGGCTAATAAACTATTCCAAACTTGTTTAATTTATTTGGAAAAACCTAAATGAAGTATTATTTCGATGTATATAAATTAATAATAAATAAAATATTGTATTATGAAACATAGTGTTAAAAAAATCCCTACATGTGCTAATGATGAGAAATACAAAAATAGGGGGAAATAGCACTTTATTCCATAAGAAAAAAAAAACAGAGGCAATAAAGCACAACAGAAGCATTTATAAAGCTCATACTTGCTGAAATCAGCAATAGGCAACAAACTGTTATTTAACAATACAGAGTTGTTTCTGATTTTATCATTCCGATGTATGCGCCTTAGCTTATATAGCTTCTGTAACAGGATATAGAATTTTTTGAAGAATCAGGAATGTTGCTTCCTAATTATGGTATCTCCATAATTCTTGTATTTTCAGTTCATGTTTTTATCATTTTCAGTGTTTTCGCCAAATTCCCACTAATAGGCAAGTAGCTGCTATTTAATCGTATAGAGATCCTTCTGATTACAACGCTCTCATATGTACATCATCGCTTATATAGCCTCTGTAATAGGATATAAAATTCTTCGTAGGACCATGAATACTGCTACCGAATAATGATATCCTTTCAGAAACCATTAAAATAGTAATAAATGTTTCCTTATTTCGAGACCAAAACACACACACACACACACAACGGGACAATACTACAAAATAGTAATAATAGCAAATATAATATTTTCTTTGACTAATAAAAGTTAACAATGAACTATTCTAACTCATTTTATTGATTGTACAAAAAATTTCGCTATTGTATTTTTCACGTATCACTATAAAAATGCATTTCCCTACACTGAAATAAAAAGATTGTTAGTATTTTGAATAAGAAAACCAGGTAAATTCTATTTATAGAAACCAAAAGTTTAGTCTTATGATAATTTTAAACACCATGGGATAATATATCCAGTCTGTCGAGCACAGAGGTAAGGAATCTTCACCATCATATGGGTGTCCCGGATTCGAGTGTAGTTGTTCTCCTTCTGTGTTCTATAAGTGAGGTGTGTGAATGTGCCCACCCTCTCCCCCCCCCAAAAGGAATGTGAAAGCAAATGTGACACATGAAGTAACTAATTCATATTATTGGCCTTAGTTGCCGCTACTGAAAACTCTAGAGACGTTCACTGGGCTTAAATCGTTGACAGATAACTGTCGACGGGCGGGTGGCTCACAACACGCATATATCCAGTCAAGAACTCATGACCAATGAGAATATTACCGTATTTCACTCATGACCGCTATTTTGTGTCATCTAAGACAAGTTATGTACAATACTGTAGCATCTTGGAACGGGCATCAGAAGATTCTGGTATAATGGTTAGGTCTCGCTTCCAAAATGGGTACTTTAGGGCTTGCATATTACGTTCATACGTATATCCATGATGGAATTTATCTGTTACGAGAGGGTTTTAGAGAGGCCATTACAGGAAATGATCTTAATTTTTCCGCGGTGCTATCACAAAGATTACATTCAAATTATTCCAAGTGCTTAAAAGGTAGGGGCAGCACCTTTTTAATTATTTTAATGGAATGACGCTAAAAGATTGTAAATCAGAATTTGCTGGATAAGTAATGATGTTCTCGCTTTCTTTTCATTTTATAGTATTGTTGATGTAAATCACCGTCGGTGAAACGGTGTATATATTTTCGATATTATTTATCTATTAGCTACCAAAGATAGTTTTCTTTCTATATTCGTGGTTTTATTAGAGGGTGGATTGCTATGTTCATAGCAATCGTATACTGTGCATAGCAACTTTTCCGTTCAAGTGTACTAAGGTTAAATTAAAGTCACTATGTTAAATACAAGTTGTTAAAGTCACTAAGTTAAGTACAAGTAAAGTTAAAGTCACTAAGTTAAGTACAAGTAAAGTTAAAGTCACTAAGTTCAAGTAAAGTTAAAGTCACTAAGTTAAGTACAAGTTAAGTTAAAACCACTAAGTTAAGTACAAGTTCAATTAAAGTCACTAAGTTAAAATGCTAAGATTAAGTTAATAAAGGCATACTCCTCCGATATTTTTCTCTTATTTTGAAGGAATTCTGTAAGTGAAGTAAAATTTTCTTATTGAGGATTTTATTGACTTGAAATACATACACAAGCTGATTTTGAATTTGAAAATCATGATTTAAATTAAATAAATAAATAAATAGAATAATATAAGGAAAGCTTATTAATCAAAGTTTGTATTAAAAATTTATACTATCTTTTCATTTAAAAATACTCATTTACTATCTTTAAAAAGTGTAGTTTTAAAAATCTGAAATGCACATTCGGTTCTGTATGATAAAAATATGTTTATTTTCAAAGTGATCTTCCATAACTTCCTCAACCAATAATTGTATTTTCAATAATTATATTTTCTTAATTAATTTGCTCTCTCGTTAATAGTGCGGCAAGCTTAATTGAAATATTTGATTAGTTAAACGGTGTTTTCTATCATTAGTAGTGGAATGTTATTCAATTATTACAGATGCGATCAATTTGGTTCCCTAACTTCTTGTAGAGGAGGAAAATATTTCGATATACTTCGCGTTGAAGCTTCCCCTTCCCAATTAGTCTAAATGAGATATGATATGATGATGTTTTTTTTTTTTTTTTTTTGCCTCTTCTTAAGAGCTTTTACGCTGATGATACTTACGATTAAACTCGCTTTATCAGAAAGCAAAAATTTCCTGGGACAGAAAATACGCAGGTAATCAAAGAACACGTGTGGGGAGGGGAATTTGAACAAATGAATGTCAATCATTAATTATTTTTCAAAATTGCAAGACGTATGTAGAAATACAAATATCAGTTGCGCTGTGATACAAATGATAATTGTTTCGGATATTTTATCAGCTCTTACATTTATCAATTATATTTAAGATACCATTGTAATAAAATCACATTTTTCAACGAATATCAGATATATTAAGGGAATTATGAATACAAATTACATATAAGATAGACAAGTTACAAATAAGTTACATCGGAGATGGATGAAGTGGATAGTTAATTAATCAAGAAGCTGAAAAGTCATTTCATTTAATGACTTTGGCTTGAAGATAATTTTTAATAAATGAAGAGAAATCCATTATATGGCAAACAATTTAGTGTGAGAATAAAGCACTTTGCTTATTTTAATTTTATTACAAATTTTTTTAAAGTATAAATAAACTTTTAATTCAGAAACATAAATTTTCATAATAAATATATATATATACAATAATAAATAGCATACATGTTTTTACATATGTTTGCGACACTAACAAACTCGAAACTAAGCCTGAAATAGAGTAATTTGAATTTTAATTATTACAGCTTACAACATTTTACTTTCTCATATACGAATATAGAGAAAGGGCTGTAATCGAATTGAAATTTGATGGATTTCCAGTGTCAAGTTTGACTGAGTAGCAAAAAAAAGTTTTCGGTCTTATATATTGTTACGTTTTTAGCGTAGCGGTTTCGGATTGAATGAACTTTACTTGAGGGCAGCAAAATCAAATTTATTTACAGCTATTTACGGGTATTTATAGGATGACTTGAGAAAGGAAAACTTCAGATAAAAACAATCCAGCAGTCAACAGTCCTTTACAGCGTAAATACAAGCCTTACGCACAATAAAAACAAATTGCAAAATGGTTATCGTACAACACAATAAACAGTAAATCACAGCAAGCTCAATAATGCAGTGTTAACAGCAAACGTAACACAGCTCACTAATAACAAGCGAGAAAAGTAATCCGCTAGTCCAGCGAGACACTTCTCTTCCGAGAGGAAACTGTCGAAATCACGGCAACCCGTCCCTTATATAATCGAGCGAGCGAGTGTGTAAAAACACGCATCTTCATGAAAGACCCAGCGGCTACCTGACTATTCTTTTCGCCAAATCAACTGGGCTGACGTCAAGCATTTTCACAGCCATCGCCAACGCCTTCTCCTTCGGCCCGTTGCTGCGGCTTTCAACCACTTGTAACATTATACCTGTCCGCGTACACGATAACTCAAATACAATTTAATCTGGAAGTAGTCCACAAATTTGCCATATTGATTTAAAATATATAGATTTCTTTCTATTTCCAAATGAAATTCATTAATTTAAATTAAATCTATCTGGCAAGAAATTAGATAACTCCTAAATGCAAACTGCCAGTCATACCATAACATAACGCCATTCTGAGCCCCCTGGTGTCAATAACATTAAGTTATTTAACCAGTTGCGTGAGCACAAGATGGAAAGAAAAAAGAAATAAAAAAAGATAAAAGAAATAAAAAAAGATAAAAGAAATAAAAAAAGATAAAAGAAATAAAAAGATGTCAAATTATCCAGGGATCTCCAAAAAGAATATCCTTGGTTCAAATCCTACACGAATCCATTCAATTTTTTGCTGAAATAACACTGAATTGTGGGCAAGAATACTTAAACAAATGGTGAGTATGGGTTGAAAAAAAGATAAAAGAAAGAAAAAGATGTCAAATTATCCAGGGATCTCCAAAAAGAATCTCCTTGGTTCAAATCCTACACGAATTTATTCAATTTTTTGCTGAAATAAAGCTGAATTGTGGGCAAGAATACTTAAACAAATGGTGAGTATGGGTTGAACTCACAGGGAAATGAGATTACTAACTTAAGAGGAAAAAGAGAATGACAAATTACATTGAGAATATCTGTATGGCATTTATAAATATATAAACAATCACTGCAGAGTCAAAAATATCTAGCGTCCTTCTGGGTCCTGAGATTTTGATTTCTCTCGTAAGAACTGCACTTTGAAGGACTTTTGAACGCTTTTGAAGCTATAATTTAAGATGAAATTTTGTATACAGACTTGGCATCTAAAATATAGATTTTTATCAAAAAATTGAATAAAATCTGCTACAGGCTTGATTATCTGTTTGTTTATATTTTCGTGTTGATGTAAATGTGATAACACATAAATGGAATGAATAAATCAATGAAATTCCGTATCTTGTTTTGTGGCTGCAACTGTATCTACGAGTCAAATCTTGGTTTCAATCAATTTGAAAAAGAGTCATTTAAAAGTACATATTTGCACATTCAATTTAGTTCACGTTTGAGGCTTATATTTCACAATTATTGTTAGCTGATGTCATGCAAGGTAATCGTAGCTTTATCTATTGTTCCCCAATTTTAAACGAAAGAATGGGGTTCAGAACTTTTTAGAGAGTAAACGATAACGTTTAGGGGAGACATTCCCCCGGCTCTTTTCCATTTTTATGTGGCACGTTGAAAATTCACGAGCGTGTTGATTGACGAGGCTCTTTTCAGAATGTGATTGATACGATGAAGGTTTTTTTTCACTCTTAGGCTAACCTAAAGTATGCAAAACTAATTATTTTACAGCATATTTTAAGGAAAACAGAACACGAAGTTGTTCTTTAAATTTGAGTTGAGTTTAAGACAAACAGTTTCTTAAATTTCCGTCTAAGGCTGTTGCAATTTCAGTGACACTATCTTGTTTGTCTACTCGAACGTCTCGCATGAAAATTAGGAGCGAAGATAGTTCCTTCTTAGTTTCAAAATGAGTTCCTTTCTTTCACCGCATAATTTTAAAAATGCTTTAATATACATACTTTCAGGTTTAGTTTCGATCGTAGAGGAAACTACATTGTCCGTTACATAGAATTCTTGTAAAGCTTGAAAATATTTCAATATCATCTTCCCGCGAGTTATTTTCTGTGTATGAGATTGTGTTTTATTGCTATTTCGTTTTTGCTTTGTTCTGCTTAATTACGAATCTGCCAATTGTTATCAACGTTGTGAATTTAAAAAAAAAATAATAATGAAGAGCAATATTTCGGAGTTTTCACTAAATCTGTATAATTGTGACGATAATGAAGATTCACCAGAAAACAATCACATAGAATTTGAAAATTAGGTGCGACTGTAGTTTAACCCCCTGCTTGGCGCTCTTTTCAAAAAATCGTCAATTCGCCAACCGTGAAAATGCGACATGTTTTATGGAGCTCTTTCGGTCAAGAAGAAAGATAACAGAGGGTTGCCATAATAAAAGTAATAGGGGTTGTCAGCATTGGCGTATTATCGCCAACTTGGCAAAGAAGAGGTTAAACTACACATCAATCATTTAAAGATTTTATTTCATTCTTAAGTTTTCTTGCCAATTTATACATATTTTTAACGAAGGATTTTTCCTAGGATTATATCGGAAATAAAAAATAATTTCTTTGTCAGATTTATTTCAACATTACATCAGACAAGCATTGACTTATTATTTTTGATGGATTTAGCTTAGTAGCATTAATAAAAATCTAGATTTACTTATCTCTGATTTACTGGAATCAAAGTAAAGAAATTAATTATAATATAGTATCAGAATATTTTTAAAGATATAAATAAAAATATAACAAATGAATGAAGAGCATGTACTAATAAATTTTCAGTAATTAGACAGTTTTAACATAATTGTTGCTTATTGTTGAACTTAATACTATTCATTCAGTAATGGTGTTTAATCAAATTATTGTTAAACTTAATACTTCACTGCATTGATATTAATTTTTTAACAGCGTAATCCTTTTAACAATCAGTTGTTAGGTTAAGTAATTAGAATTTAAAAATAGAAAAATAATCCCCATAATTTACAATAAAACAATAAAACTATGCTTTCTTTTCTACAGTTCTGTTATGGGAGTAGGCCGTCAGTTCCAAGAGTATTCAATCATGATTATATATCTATTGATCAATATCAAATCAATGCGTATCAAATCCGTCTTCTTTTCTAGCTGATTAATTTCTTTGCGTTCCTACGTATTATACCGACTTCGCCAACAATCGCCAACGGTTTAGTAATTTTTTGGCAACGGATTTAAATTTGGCGATAAAGATCAATGGATTACACCATCGTCGTATTGCCATAATTGGCGGTTTAACAATTCATTGGCGATGACTTCATATTTGGCTATAAATCTGGATGGTATAATACGTAAGTACCTCACTTTTGACCAAAGATATAAAAGAATTATATCTGAGAATAGTAAAATTAAAATTATATTTCTTGTTAATTAAAACTAGCTTAGTGTACAAAGAACTAATAAAATTAAATTTGATTATTTAAAAGAAAAAATATGTATTGATATAATTAGGAATTAAATTTCAAGGTTCAAGTTAGATTGGCATTTTATTCAGTTATTTAACCAAAATTTAAAAAAGGGAAATTTTTGAAGTAGTTGCTTTTGTTGTTTTATTCTATTTCTATTTTAATTCGATGTTAAACATTTTTAGACAAAGGAATTGTTTAACTTTTCTATGATTTTTTTAGAAACTCTAAAGCCTTTGTTGAAGTTTGGAACTTTCTTCAAACAACATTTTTTTCTAAAGTCTTCATTGAAATAACACTATAATTAGCAATTTAATCAAAAAAAAATTTAAAAAGAAAACTTTTGGATTAGTTACCATTGTTGCTTTGTTAAATTTCTAATTTAATTCAAGGTTAAACACATTTAGACAAAGGAATTATGAAACTTTTCTATAAGTAATAAATTTCAATGCTTGTTTGAATTAAAAACTCTTTTCAGATAACGATTTTTCTAAAGCTTTCATCGTTTCTAAAGCGTTTTCAAAGCATCATCATCGTAAAACTTTTTAAAATCATTTATAATGTTTTTAAAGCAAACATTTGAAAACTTCAGGGCTAAACTATTATTTTTATATTTTGTTATAGATTATATGACTAATAGAGCTTAGTTGAAGTAAGGTATTTGGTTCCTTACTTTATTTCATTGAAAACTGAAACATTAATTCACTGAAATTAATTAAAATTCCTAAATAACATTTAACTTTAGATAGTTCATATTTTACAGTAATTACTGAATTAATCGAAATCGGTTATCATAAAGTACTTTTCCGTTAGTCGGGTGCGTTGGAGAAATCGCCAAAGAATGGCGGAATTCTGCATTTTTTGGCGATTTTTCGCTTTAAAATAACTTAGAAATTTGGCAGAATTTTATCTGGCGCCTAACTACATAATTTGGAGATTTTAATACATAATAAATACATAAATTTAATGCATAATAAATACATAATTTTAATACATAATAATACATTTTAATACATAATAACTACATAATTTGACGATTTTTATCTGGTGCTCGTTTAATGGAAAAGTAACATTGTAAGTTATAGAATAAAAAAACTATCCATATTGTAAATAGAGAAGCTTTTATTGAAGTACCAAAACTCAACTCCATAAATAAATAAAAACGTTTGTAACTATGTTTGTTGACATTGAGAGTAAAATTATTAATCTCCACTTCCTTATTCCAATAACAGCAATTGAATAGTCTTTCGGGTATATTCAAATTCCCCCACTAAAATGCTGAGCGTAAAGCAAATAAATGTTAGAAACTCATTCCTGCCTTATTTGTATAACGAAAATATTGATAATAAATCTGATTGTAGATTCCAAAAGCAGTTATGATTCCCTCAAGTAGTTTATAATGCAAACTCCAAACAGGAAATTGAAAACCTCTCCTCTGATTTGACTAACTCAATTAAACATGTCCTTCGAATATCTTGAGGCTAGATTAATAATCTGTTATTCCTTCTTTTGTAGTTCAGAATTGGATTTCCTTTGAAGAATGGAACACATTTCCCTTTTGCATCAGCGTCAGGGCATCTTTTATGCAAAAATGCCTCCTAACAAACTCGTGGAATCCGTTTTGAATTAGCAAAATCGATGAATCTTTCAAAATGGTTAATCACGATGCATCCTTCAGCAGAAATTCAGCAAATGAATGAATATCAGAGTTTATTTAGTTTTTGAGGGATTTGATTTCGGTAAAAGTTAATTTGCCGAGTCGTGTGATATGAAGATTTCAGATTTATAAAAAAGAATAAATACGTTTAATATTTTTAATAAACGTTCTTAAGAGATAATTGAAATCTTCCCTGAGGCAAAGCATTTCATAAATGAATAAGCCGAATGTCATGTAATACTTGTTTAATAAGTATGGAAGATATGTTTTAAGAGGAATTTGTCATTTACTTAATGTTGATTCAATGAATAATTGTTGTAGTAGCTTATTTTGATTAAAAAGAAACGCATATTTATAAAAATATCGCTTCAAATCCCCCAGGTAAGTACTTTGTCCTTTGAAAGTTAAACTTTTGATGAACAGCTTAATAACAGGTAAACAAAACAAACGATTTATAACAAGTAAACAAATCATTTATTTTATTTTGATGTTTATTTTCTTTAAATATATAGATGAAAATTCCTTTTTGACTTCTAATCGGGAGAAAAAAAGAAAATTCATTTTTTTTTAATTTTAAAAATCTGTTTGACAAATCTGAATTAAACAATGCCTTTTTTTATTCATGAAGGTATTGTTAAAGAATTTATGAAAATAATGCATTTTTGTAGATGATAATGCATAATGCATTCTTTATTCGTTCTATTAAAAAGCAATGGTAATTTCATATTGCATTTTTGTGCGGAATTATAATTTTCCTGGTAATTCGTTAAAATGACCATTTTATATAAATTTGTTAATGCTTATTGAAATTTGCAAGTACTTTGTACTATAGAGTATGCAGACTGATTGATGAATGATTAGCTATACTTCAAATGGAGAAACTATATGGGGACCAAATTTGATGAAATCATTCCATTTTTCAAGATTAAGATCTCTACGAAAGTTTTCTTTCGCAAAAGATCTCGAAATGGTAGTAAATATTGCCACTACCAATGATGATGTATTCAGGCGTTATAAATATTCACGTAAAAAATTGAAATTAATGTATTGTTTAAAGCAAAAAGACAGAGTTGGAGCTTTTTAAAATAGATAATGTTTATTGAAATAGTGGTGAGAAGTACATAAATGGAAGAATGTAGATAGCCATTCATAATATAACAATAGATCTAGAATTTTCATATAGAATAGAAAGTATAGAAAGATCAAGGATTGGACCTGAGTGAATAAATGACAGGTTTTCTTTTATGTTTTGTAAAAGCAGATAATTCACAAAAATAGTACAGGAAGGAGAAAACGGCTGATACCCATTCAGGATATATGAACAGATTTGGAATCTTCATATGAAATAGAAACTGGAGAAGAATTAATGATTGGATCTGGGTAATTTAACCGTTGGTTTACTTTTATGTTATGTAAAAGTAGATAATTCACAAAAATAATACAGGAAGGAGAAAAAGGCAGATAATTATTCAGAATATATCAATAGATCTCGAATTTTCATATGAAATAGAAACTAGGAAAGGATCAATGATTAGAGCTGATTGAGCAAAAGATAGGTTTACTTTTATGTTTTGTAAAAGTAGATAATTCACAAAAATAATACAGGAAAAAGAAAAAGGCAGATAACCCTTCAGGATATATCAATGGATCTGGAAACTTCATATGAAATAGAAACTGTAGAAGAATTAATGATTGGATCTGGG
>JAOUZG010039685.1:66967-91015 GCA_026289955.1 Argiope argentata
CCGTACCTCATAACTTTCGAATAAGAAATATTGCGCAAAATCTCATTAAGTATTCGTACTCAAGAATTAGAACTCAAAGAGTTTTAAGTGACAACAATGCATTCTTAGCGCATTTGCAGTCTGGGCATTTGCAGCCATCCACGAAGTGTGATAATTAACTGCAATATACCATTTAAAAAATTTTAGTGTATCATTTGCTTATTAACTTCCATAGTTTTTTATGTACATAAACAGTCTTTTTGCTTTTTAAAAATTTAAAAAAAACATGCTTTTTCTATAAATCAATTTAAAAAATCCCAAACATTGAATAGAATTGAATATCATTAAGGAACAAATAATTCAAAATAGTAAGGGAAAATTTAACGTTTTGTCTTTGGTTTTTACGCATAATATAACTTTTAATTAAATTAAAGATTTTTTTTTGCCAAGAATTGTCGTCCACTTAATCATACAGAAATTTAACGAGTTCTGAAAAAAAAAATGTCTTCCTTTATCAGCTTCATGTATTCTATTTCAGATGTCAGAATTTAAGGGAGTGAATTAATTCATTTAATAAGAATTTCTTTCTTTAAGTTTGAAAAGATTTATTGAATAGAATAAGCGAAAAAAATGGAGCTCGTTATATATTCAATACACATGCAAACCAGAATAAATCTTTCAACTTTTATTAAACATATTTCTTGACTTTCAACTCATTTTCATTGTCATATGAAAAATATTTTTCATAAAAGGATATTTCTTGCGATTGTAAATATAACAATTTTTCTTATGCAGACGATTTTATACATTGAAGAACTCGTTAGATTAACTCGTCAGATTAAATTCAGTTAATTTATCGCTGCCACATTTTTAAACAAAATAATTATGAAATATAGCAATTTTTTCTCGCAGACGATTTTTAGGTTAAAATTTCGTATAAAAATTTCCAATGATTTTAAATTCGGTTAATTTATCGCTTGCATTTTTAAAATAATTCTACAAACTTTTATTTATAAAATAATAGATTTTTTTATTATAATTAAATTAAAATTTCTTTATTCATGCATCATATTTATTTCTATTTTTTATTTTTAATTAACATATCCTTATTATTCAAACAGGGATATTTTAATTTTTAATATCCAGAAAGACTAAACCACAATTAAATTTGATCCATTTCTGATTGTCAATTAAATAAGAATAAATAAATATAATTATGCTCATTGCCCTGCTTTTTTTCAATATAATATATTAGAGCATTATTAAATGATTTTAAAAATAGAGTAGCATAAATCCCTTATTATTTTCAAGCCATTCGAAATACTTGTATTAGCTGTATATGTAAAAGTTTATTTTATGAGCCTCTCTTGTGGTCCTTACGTTCGAGAACTCAATTAGTGTAGTTTATGACTCCTCCACGTTCGGTAATCGAAACGCATTGTATCTTGTTAAAGTGCTCATTTGTCGTATAAATACACAGTAGAACAAATGTACCAGAATAAAATGGTGTCTACTATCGCTAATGGGAAAACATTACGTAATGTTTTCAGAAATAAATGAATGCCATTTGGTAAGAATTGCTCTGACTCCTAGATAGTTTTTCGATGCATTATTTCCGTTTATTCTGTTTCGAAAAAAAATTATATGAAGTATATATGAAAAGTTAAATGTGAGGGGAAATTGGGTTTCGATTTGATTGTTGTTTATGGACATCAGTAGATTTTGGGCTTTACAAAAATAAGCTAAAAATAATATCGCATCGAATTTTTTTAGACAATAAAAAGAAATCACTTTATGTTTGAATAAAAACCTGCATAGTTGTGAAATGTAAAAGACTGTTTATGCAGTAATTTCATAAAATTACTGCATAAGAAATTTTACATTGATAAATTTATGAAGTAATTTCGTGGATTGAGTTGTTTGATCAATTTATATTTGGAAAAATTATGAGCCAGATTCATAATCTGAAAGTTTTACAGAAGCGAACATTCAAATATACAGCAAATAAAGGTATGTTCTCTAACTAATAAGTGGTCATAATGAATATAAGGCATGAACAATCTTCTATATAATAGAAGTGAAAAAGTTAAATTAAGAAAAATACTTTTATAGTAAGGTAAAATATCTATTTTTTTTACGTGGATCTCTCATTTTTGTGTATGTTTTAGTAGTTTAAATGTCGCTTATATATGACATACTAGCTTTTGCCCGCGATTTCGTACGCATGGAAATTTTGATGTGTATTCTTGAGAACTGGCGGTCTGATTACAATGCAAAAAGATATCAAACCGTATCATTATAAGGCTGTTGAAATCAATTTTCGCCAAAAAAAAAATAGTTTGTCGCCAAATTTTAGCGAAATGGCCGAGTATGGCACGACCGGCAGCAATAGCGTTTTCAATCCTAATGTTTGGATGAACGCTGCAGAAAATTAACGGAAATATAAAAAAAAACTCAATAAATGCAGAAAAATGGAATGCACGTAAAAAAAGATGTAATCGAAAATACTGAAATAGGCAAAAGGAATCCGTACAGCACAAAAAAATTTAACGAAAATGAACAAAAATGATCGAATTACAGTAACACAAAAAAAGATGGCAATGTAAACCCAAACAAAGCGCTACTGAAAAATTACTAAACTCACATAGCATCAAATGGTTGTATATCAAAGCTTATACCCCAGAACTAATCTAAAAACAATTTATTTAAAGTGTGAGCCGGAAATAAACAAAACAAAAAACCAATTTTCAAAATCGTTTTGCTGATTAGTCTGGCAAAACAAATCATCCATCCATCCATCCATCCAAACTTTCATATTTATAATAGTAGTATAGACTTTCATTCTTAACTAAATAATTCCAATTAATAAAAGAAAAAAAAGCATAAAAGAATTATTATATGAAAATAAATCGCTTTAAACTAAATAAAATTTTAATAAAGCAAGTATAATTGCTTTTTTAATAATTTATAGCAGCATTTTCTTGTATTGTGAATTTTTTTTATTAATTTCAAATTATTAATTTTGGGAGCTTGAAAAAATAAGAATTTAACTATACAAGATTATTTTAAATTAGCTAACACTAGCGGTTAGCAAATCGTCTGCTACAATGATAGTATTTATTAATCAGTCAGACCAATCGTCTCGATAAGCTACATCGAACTATAACAAATGAAGGAGCTGTTTTAAATTATTATCATTGGTCAGCTGTGCTTGTACAGTATTTAGATTAAATGGAATATAAATGGAACTCGGTCAAGTTGTGGAAGTTTAGTGTTGTACAGTTGTTTTATTTTTCTAGATTCTTTATAAATAGCAGGCAATAGGGGGAAAGCCGATCATTGATAAAGTAAATCTCGTCAAATAAAAACTCCAGTTTTTCCATACCATTTTATTTTCGTGCGCAATTTGTGCCGCTTCAAGATGACTATTACGGATAAAGAACACATCTCTCAACTGTAGCATCTCGTTCTTCCAATGAACATTAAGATAAAAAACGAATTTAAAAAAATTTCAAGCGTCAGCAGCGCCATCTATGGGAGTGAACCTGAACAGATAATATAACATGGAGCTCACGCTATTTCATATGAAATACGAAATAGAGACTGTCGAAATCGGTGCAGCAGTTATGACTGAGACATTTTTGTAAGGGTTTTCTCCTTTAAGAATGACAACGAAGTAATATGGCAGAATTTTTTCTTGAAAATGGAAAAGAAACAGGCAATGATTGGTAACATATTTAGAAGTGAAAAGTATGCATAAAAAATAAAAATTTGTTATATCGGAATAGTGGTTAGTATAGGTAAATGGTATGGCATCACGTTATTAAAAGTTAAATTTTTGAGATTCTCGTGCAGATTTTTTTTTTTACCTACGGATTTTTGTCTAGCCAAAATCATCATCCCCCCCAAAAAAAACATCATGTTCCGACATGATAAAAGAAGATTTAACCCAGAACTCTGAATGATTAAAAAAACTTTTCATTATTCCATAACTAAATAAATGAAATATCTACATTTGAAATGCTTCTATATGACTAGCTGTGGGAATTATATAATCTAAAATCGTTTTGAAAATATCTTTTTTTCAAATAGCAAATTTAATTATTAAAGATGAATATTTAAAAGTTTTATTCAAACATTACCCTGGAACACCTATTTTTTAAAAAATAATGTTTGAAAAGCCATAGTTTTCTTTGGCAAAAATCATTTGATTCGCTAAAATCAACACTTTAAACGCTTAACAGTTTTGCCCGTATGCAGTACGTGCTTCGATTTATTGAATTTTGATAGCTGTAAGCAAAAGATAAGACATTCATAATGATTAATATTCAATATGAAAATTACTTCGAATACATAAATAAGCCAAATATTCCATGGATTTCCATTTGGCACAAAATAAGAAAATATTCCTAAAATAGAAGGTGTCATCTTATTAGATAGCAAAGAAAATAAAATAGTTAAGTCGTTAAAACTTTCTATCACAATAAATGTAATAAATTAAACACACAATTAAATTATTTGTCTTACATTGTACTTAAGTTATATATTTTAAATATCTCGTTGTAATAATTTCGTAAATAAGTTTTCCAAAAAAAGTTAGAGAAAACTTGTAAAAACTCTTATGTTTTCGCAAAAACAAAATCAACTAAAGAATAATAAAAAGAAAAAAAATAATAATAAAAGTTCTAAATCAGCGGAAGCAAAATATGTCCAAAAATAACCGCATATTTCCAAGAATGAGTTTAATCACCGCTAATGTCAGATCAAAAAGATGTACGATGTTGCTGAACTTTGATAATCAATAATTTCCGAGAGAAGCATGTTTAGAAATTATTGATTCCATTTTCAATGTATGTTATTTTTTTCTAAACACACGATGTTTGCTTACTTTTAACACGTTTTTCAACATGTTTACAAAGTAACATATCGTAATCTATCATTTTTTAATATTTAATCAAGTATCTTTTCTACGTGTAATATTGAATATGAAAACAACTTTCTAAAAGTTTGATGTCAAAAAATATTATCATAAGCGATTCAAAACAAGAAAGTTCATAAACTCATACTTAGAAATAAGAATTTATATCAATACTTTGATGTATTTTCTGCGAACTGATATTTTATCATGTAAGAATATGTTGTTTTGAACAGGAAGTTTTGATGTCTCCAAAATTTACAGGCAGAATTATCGGTTGGAGATTTTTTACCTGCTTTTACCAATATCGCATTATTATTACGTATGCTTCTTTGACAACAGATACGTTTTAAAAAGGCTGACGAATAACTAAGACGTCATAGCTGTTATTTCATCTCAAAATCGGTCGAGCTCCAAAACTTTGTTTGCCAGCTAAAAAAATTGGAAATGAAAGTTTTAAAAAATATATCTACACTACTCTTATAAATGTGAAAGTTTGGATGGTTGGATGGATGATGTAAGTCAATCACTCTAGAACGGCTGAAGGAAATTGGATGAAATTTAGCGCAGAGATAAACTATAGTCTACTGAAGAACATGGGCTAATTTTTATTCCAGTTAATTGAGTGGTTAATTTTTTATCAATTAAAAAACTAAATTTTGCGCCAAAAAATAAAAACAGAATCTGAAAATATCTGCCTGGGCTATTTGAGTCGTTTGTTTTTATTTTTCTATTTCCAATATTCTTTTAATATTATTTTATCTAATAGAATTCTTTGTAATTTATTGAGGATTTCCCGACAGAAAACTTTTAAATGAGAACAAAAAAAATTTTTAAAAATCTAATCGTTTGTTTTTATTTTTCTGTTTCCGTTTTACATTTTAATATCATCTTACTATTCTAAAGGAATGTTTATTAATATTTTCTTACGCTGTTCTAGTATTAGCATAATTCGATATTTCCTGTTCATTTCTCTTGGTTTTTTTGCTTGCTGTACATATTCCTTTTGCCTATTTTCATCATTTTCGATTAAATTTTTAAAATAACCTGTATAGTTTCAAGTACGTAGCTTTTAAGTAGTTTTTTCCCCCACGAGAATGAGGTTAGACGTAAAATGTTTCAGACCGGTTATTTCAAACGATTCTGTTTATTTTCGTAGTGTATGATAAACTTAAAATTAAACATTGTTAATTAATAGAACTTTTGATTCCGTCAGAAGTGCTTTTGAATAAAAATAAAACAGATGAATTGAAATTGAAATTTTCTAATCTGCATTGCGTTACCCCAAATGGTGCTTAAAATTCAAGCTTTTGCGTTGCTCCAATTGACGTTGAAAATTTATGCATGCATACTGTTTTGACAACATTTTACATTGTGATTAGACTGTCAGCTCTAACATATATACATAAAAATTTCCACTAGAGCTATTTTTATATATATGTAAACAAATAGAAGGGGATATATAGATATATGCTGATAGAGAAGTCTCATGTTTGTCTTAAACCTGTTTAATGATTTAAATTAATTAATATAAATAACGCCTTTAAAAATAAAAATGTTTTCACTTGATAACTTGAAATTTGCTATCGAAGATTTTATTTTATCTTTTTTATGTATCGCTTTATTTATTATTTTAATTCAGTTGAATTTTGTTTTTATAAAAGTGATGCAACTACTGCCAATGCTATGAGTAATAAGAGTAAAAATCAAGAATCTTCTCAAATGTGTTGTTTCAGCGGCAGAGGATAAAACTTTGTTACAAGCACTATATGCTGTTTTAAAAAAATTTCAAAAAATTCTGTTAAATAATCATCAATTATTTGATTAATTCCTATTTGACTCAAAATTTATTCAGATTAGTACTTTTAAAAAAGATAGTAGGTTTTTTAAAATTAGAAATAACTATTACTCAAAATTTTATTAAAGTGGGCAAAAACAATAAGTTTGTATAAAAAATAGATACATTCTCTTCCTCATTGCTGCACAAATTGGCATATTTAGATTTAAAGTTAAGGTGTATCATTTTTCGTTCGAAATTATAATAGTGTTCCTCCTACTCAGGCAGTAATCTTTTGAGGAAATAAATATGTTTTTATTATCCTATGAAAAAAATAGATGGTATCACAAGCCCTATTTCTTTCATTTTATGGATTCACATACCTATTAGATTAAAAAAGAAAATGTTTGAAAGAAAAATAAAAATTAGAAGCGAGCTTTTAAATGTAATTTATTACATTTACAGTACAATAAATGACTAAAATTTAGAAATAATGGTACTTACGTATTATACCGTCCAACTTTATCACCAAATTTGAAATCGTCGCCAATGAGTAACTAAACCGCCAATTATATAAATTAGGTAATGATTTAATACTTTGATCTTTATTTCCAAATTTAAATTCGTCGCCAATGAGTTACTAAACCGTTGGCGATCGTTGGCGAAGACGGTATAATACGTAAGTACCGAAATAATAATTCCTGGAAAGCTCAAAATAGAAATTATAAATAATAATTTTTCTTTATTGTTTAATTTAATCTATTTTTTATAAAATAATTTCTATATTTATTTTTCTTTTGTTGCGACTATTATAGAACAAATTAAATTACTCAAGTATTATTATAGGATTAAAGGACCATAAATTTTTGTCTTTCTCCTTATATTTCTTCATTATTTGCTTCTGCCTCTTTGAATTTTATACTGTTACAAGTGGGCGAGCGCCGCGGAAGCACACTGAAGTTAGCAACGTTTGACGAGGAGCTTCGAGCCTGCCGGATTTATTTGGCGAAATGAATAGTCTGGTAGCCGCCGGACCTTTCGCGAAGTCCGCGTGCTTTTGGGCGGCTATATAAGGAACGGGTTGCCGTAGTTCCAGCAGTTAGTATAGTTTCCTCTCGGAAGAGAAGCGTCTGGCTGGACTAGTGGATTACTTTTCTCGCTTGTTATTAGTGAGCTGTGTTTACGTTTGCTTTTAACGCTGTGTTATTGAGCTCGCTGTGATTTACTGTTTGCGTGCTATACGATATCTATTTTGCAGTCTGTGTTTATTGCGCGTGAGGCTGGTATTTACGCTGTAAGTGACTGTTGACTGCTGGATTGTATTTATCTGAAATTTTTACTTTATCAAGTCATCCTGTAAATAGCTGTAAATAAATTTGTTTGTGCCGCCCTCAAGTAAAGTCCATTCAATACGAACCCGCTACGCTAAAAACGTAACAATAAATTTCCCCCATTATTTTCTTCTGTAAGTATTGACGTTTTCTAGTTGATGTGAAAGAAGATTTTGAAGCAGTAACTTATAAATATTAATTCAAAAAGAATGGCCTTATGCCTATGAATTGCTGAAAAGTAAAAAAAAGATAACGTTTTGTGGAAGCAATTATGGAACTAAAATGGTTATGGTTAAGCCATAACTTTTTGTTGAATCTCTGCACAACAAGGGATGTTTCCTGCACTTTTATTGTTTCCTTCCTCCAATCTGGTTTAACTTCTTTTTAGTTCTTCATTACTGTCTGAAACGATAAAGAACATTTTGAACTCCCGCTGATATTGGCCTTTTTTAAATCACGTTCGAAAAGATTTTTGACAACTTAATAATGCTAAGAAAAATATTTGAGTTTAGAAAATAACCCCGCGTTTCAACAGTACCGGAAAAATAAAGTAATGCCTTCAATGAATTAGGAGTTTCGCGATCTTTTTTGTTTTTGTTTTGTTGTGTTCATCATGTGATAATAATGAAATGATTATATCTCCATATTAGCTAGGACAGTACTTTAATTGGGACTTGTATTAGTTTGAAATAGCATGCTATAATTTTTTTTTGTAATTTGAATAATGTACCGCTATAATCTAGACTTTTATTCTCCAGAAATAGATCTTATAGTACAACAGAGAAAGTGGTGTATCACCAATACTTTCTCGCATACATTCTAATAAACTTGTCTTGCCAGAAAACGCATTGGATTGCATTGGCGTACATTAGTTACGAAGCATTATTTTTTGGCGTGCATTTAGCATTTTTACTGAATCCATCGGATCATCCTTGGCGAGTTATTTGTCGATTAATACCTGGCATGCTTAAATTTGTGTTTAAGCCTGTTTTTTACAACCGTTTGTAACAAAACATTGAAGAAAAGATTCACTTTTAATCACAAAATGACATACTAAATATGATATATTTATATCATCGAGATTTTTTTATTATCATGTCAAAACATGGTGTTTTGGCAATGAGGCATTTGGTGTCAACAAAAATCCGTGAGCGAAAAATAAAAATTTTATTATTCGCACGAGCATCTCAAAAAATCAGCATTTAATAACTCGCTGCCATTACATTTACAAAACCTTTGATTTAAAAAAATAAGTTAATGACTACTGCAAATAAAACTGAGCAAAAAGTATTTTAGGAAACGTGATTATGTGAAATAAAATAAACAGGAAATGTGATGTTTTTTTAAACAATCAATGTGAGACAAAGTTTTTTTGATCGTTTGCAATACTAAAGTGACTCATTCGATGAAACCATTAAAATGAATAAAAATATAATTTAACTTGCACGAGCACGTGATGCTTGGCCGTTCAAGAAATGATGTCCTGACATGAAACATTGAAATATGCACAGCAGATTTCATTTTAATCTTTTATTTTTTATATATATTCTTAATTTTGTCTTCATTTGTTCGAATTTTGTAGACTGGTTCAGAAAATTTTAATTGTTTTAATAATTGGTGCATTGTATACTAGGCTCTGAACTAAAAGCCTTAATCTATTTTTATCGTATTATCTCAAAAATGCACGTACTATATTCGAAGGACAGAGAATTACTAAACGCCAAACTAACTCTTTAATGATATTTCTGTCAGAATTTGAAGTAAACTGATAGTGTCTAGGTTGATTACAATTGCGTATTTGAGCACATCTATTGAATGTACGAATTAAGTGGATTTATAAACTTTAATTATCTTCAATTAAATTTCAAGCTTTGAAAGGTTTTGCTGCAATGTTAAAATTTATTAAAGTGGGCAGATGTTTAAATTCAATCACACCAGCTGACAGAGAAAAACAAGTATGAAATAAAATCAAAACATCAATTAAATAAATAAATAATTTAGAAATAATGAAAAACCTATTTAATAAAATCGATCAAAAATGCAGAAAGAAGTATTTTGATTTCTTTTTCTTCATCTGACTTAAATCCAATGGTGAAATCATGCAGACCATATTGTATGAATCGGAAAAAATTAGCAGTAAAATTTTTCCTGGCAATGATTTTTATCCTCTCTTTTTAACTATTTTAACATGATCTATAAAGATGCTTTGAAAAAAGTTAAAAAATCTGTCCATACTTCCTTTCCTCATTTTATAATTATTTATATACACTTCGACTAAAATTTAATATATTAATGGAAGCTAATTAGACCGAAAAATAAAGAAACAAAAATATTAGTGGTACCATTATGTAAAACAATCAGCTTTAAAAAATTCCATAATTTGTGAATGCTTTAGTTTTTTTAAATATATTTTACTATAAGCTTTAACCTAAAAACGAGAAGGATTTGATTTCTCCTTTTAAATTAATTTTTAATTCGGTTCTTTTCTTAATAATACACATTACAGCAAAAACCTAATCAAGACCAAGCTCTTAAAATTTGGCAAATATTTCTTTCTTCTATAAATTTGGCATTCTTTAAATGTGGTGAAATATTATTTGATCGATTAGGTATATTGCGGTTAAAAATGATTATCATAAAATTAATTGCTATAGTGGTGACCTATTGTACTATACGGATCTTAGTTAAACATAAAATAGACTACTCACCAGATTTTAAATAACATTTTGTAATTATAATTAAGTGTAGAGTATTTTTCTGTTCATATTTTGTACAATATGCATAAATTTTATGATTTAAATTTATTTTTTAAAATTAATTTGATTGATACAGAACCTTAATTAATTTGATAGTTTTCTAATGCTTGGCGCATTGTTGAAAATATACAAGTTTTTAAATTTATTTATCTTATTTTTTAATTGTAATTAATTTTTAATCAAAAATAGTTTAATTATTCATTTTTAAAAAAAGAATTTTTTTAGTCTTAACTCAAGCATGATAAAAATAACATTTGATATATTCTCTTTTCTTCCAATTAGTATTTATTATTGAAATATTCAAAAATACAACAGAGAAAACCTTTATTTCAATATCAGTTAAGAAATACGGATTTTGAATTTTCTCAATATAATTTTTAAAAAATCAAAAGATAAAGAGTTATTTTTGTATTTAATTGAAGGAAGAATAATTGCAAACGATAATTAATTTTTTCATCGATTTTTAAAATACAGACGATAATTTTTCGGATCTTGCCGTTTGATAAAATCTTTTATTTTATCTTTCAGTAATACATTTTAAATTTTGAAGAAGTAAACTTAATTTGTATTTTGTTATATATTTGTTAATATTATTTATTTTGAGATAAATTAATTATGCGATCGCAATAAAGTTATTGTTTCTTCAAATTGAAAGATTTCTCTATTTTTGCCTATAGAAGAGAGAAAACTAAAAACAATATTTTAGTAGGTAACAAATCTATTTTTGTCTATGAATGGAAAAAATTAAAAACAATATTTTAAAAGATAAGGAATAAATTTTTGCTATTTTTCTGGTTGCTAAAATTATTCTTTTTTTTCCTTTTGTATACGATCAAAGGGGAAGTATTTTAATCTTTAAAAATCTTTATCCGATATTTTGATGAATCTGCACGTACGAGACTTTTCTGTGTTCAAAAAACACATATTTTAGAATTATGTCTGTCTTCCAGCAAACAATATTACTCAATAGCTCTAAGAATATTACATTTTGGATTCAATTGATGGAAAGAAAAATTTCAAAGATCTATACTCATTTTTATCACTAAATAATACTACATTTATTGTATCTTTATATTAAAAATACTTGATTTAACTGTTTTTTAACAACCATCACAATATTTGCATGTTTTTTACCATGAAATCTTTTGCCTCTAAGCTCTTTAAATCTGTATATTTCTTGATGACGTGTTCTTTATTTTTTTTGCAAGAATAATTTCAATACCACTTAATTGTGGTTAAATATTTTGGGCATTTACGTATTATACCTTCCAACTTCATCGCCAAATTTCAAGTCGTCGCCAATGAATTGCTAAACCGCCAATTATGGCAATCCGACAATGATTGCCAAATTTCAATCCGCCGCCAATGAGATATTAAACCATTGGCGATTGTTGACCTAGACGGTATAATACGTAAGTACCCTACTTTTTATAGCATTACTAAAATCTAGTTCAAATGATAATACATGGTAAGAAAATTATCGCAAATCGAAATAAAATAGTTCTGAAATATAGACAATAATCGAGCATGTCGATTAAGAGATATTTATTAACTCAAACTTCAAAGATTAAGAAACAAGGCAAAATCATTATGATTTAACTGTAAATATTTATTTAAAAGCAAATTGTAAAAAAGCTGATAGAGATACCAATTCTAAGAGACTGCGGTCATAGTTATAATAAAAGCATTTGTCAATCTAATACTTTTGTGTGCCTATTCTTTTTGTCTACTTTGGAAGCAGCCATGTACAGTGTGTGGTAGCAGGCATCTAAATCAAAGGGACAATGAGAACTTCAGCCGTTCGGAGAGACCGTAGAATGAAGTTCCAAGGAAGGGCTACTTTGAGAGCTGTAGTCGATTACTATTGCAAACTTTGCTATGATATAAATGTGTTATATTTTCCACGTAATAATATTTAAAATATTTTATAAATTTGTAAAAATAAAAGATAATTTTATATTATAGAGATCTTGCAATTTATTTACATGATTAACAATTTGAATTAATTAACATTAAGTAATTATTATTGTTAGCTGAAAAAAAGGTGTGAGGTACGATTTTATTTTAGCAAGTTAATTTTTTTAACCTTAAAATTGTAATAATTTTACAAAACCTTTCAATATCAGTAAATCCATAGGCTTTTAGACTGATGCTCTAAATATATTGTAAAAAATATTTTGTGAACATCAAGGTAATAAAAAAACGAAATTTAAAACATCTTTTTTCATCAATCACAATACTTATTGAATATAAACTTCGAGTACAAAAAAAAAATCAATCAAAACTAAAAGTGTGTATCCAGAAAGAACTTTCTAAAAAAGTTTTGAGCAGAAATTTGTGACAAGAAATATTAGACGTAAAAGATAAATTATGACCAATGAGCTACGTGAAAACTGATGACATTATTGTTTCCAGTGGCTAACTTAGACTCATCATTCCTAATTTTCTTCGTAAGCTTTGAGACATAAATTTTTAGAAAATATATCCCTGTCGTTCCTTTTTGTTGCTCAAATATTTATTGTATTTTCTTTTTATAAAAAAAGAAGAATGTTTCTTTTTTATTACATTATTTGCAAACTATTGATGGAACAAATTTCTCACTAGCCGCCTTTAAAATTTTCCCGAATGGTTCTTTTATCATGTCAGAACACGATATTGTTTTAGGAATGAGGTTTTTTGGTGTCAACAAAACACCGTAGACGAAAAATAAAAATTTTATTATCCGCATGAACATTTCAACAACTTTTAACTTTTTATCATGACAGAAGATGATATTATTTTGGGAATGAAGTAAAGAAAAATCCGTAGGCGAAAAATTGAAATTTTATTATCTGCACTAGAATCTCAGCTTTTAATAATGCGTTGCCATCAAATTTACGAAAGCTCTGATTTAAAAAAATAAGTTAATGACTACAGCAAATAAAACCAAGAAAAATGTCACTTTGAGAACGTGATTATATGAAATGAAATAAAGAGGAAATGCGATATTTTTTTAACAATAAATGCGAGGCAAAGTTTTTTTTATGGATCGTTTGCAATACTAAAGTGACTCATTCGATAAAATAATTAAAATGAATAAAATTGTTATTTAAGCTTGCATGAGCACGTGGTGTTTGGCCATTCAAGAAATTAGGTTCTGACTTGATGCATTGAAATAAGCATAGCAGATTTCATTTTAAACTTTATTTTATATTGCTTCTGTAAGAACTTTTTAAAAATATATTTACTGGTGCCTTTTTCTAGGGATTAAAATTTTATATTTGAATTACAAATTTATCATTTTCGTTTCTTTGCAAGAAAAAAAATACAGAATTTTGTTGAATTCTTTTCAATATTCTTCATAGAAGCTAGTTTGTTTTTAAAATAAAACCAAGAGTTATTTCAAAAAGAAACAACATAAATTTGATTTTTTCACTGCATTTCATTGGATTATATTTATTGAATGGTTTTTATTTGAATAAATAGTTAAGCCCTTCAGAATTCCTTTTCATAAAAAAAATATTGATGCATCCCTTTTAGTTCCAGAAGTTCTATGATCAGATTTCCAGACGGATGAGCTTTTGAAAACTACGCATACTTCAAAAGTTCCAAATGTACTTCCAATATTTGCAGACTTGGATACTTCAGAAACTCGAGTTTATATACCTATAAAATCTTGTTATATTTTTTGAATTCCTTTTTTCATCAATGTATTTTATTTCTTTTTTTTTGTTAAAGTTATTTATTATCAGAAATATTTTTAAATTTCTTCACATTTTCTAAAACTCAACAAATTTGACTTTTTTTAAAAAATTATTTTCTTTGTTTCATGATTATTTCATCTATGAATTTTTTTTTATCAATGAACTTTTTAATTATTCAAATAAATGAAACTGAATTAAAGCTATTTTTTATAGTCGGTTAAAATAGACTACGATTTAACGTTCTAATTCAATATTTTTTAAACCATTTCTTTTGAAACTCTTAAAAAAATTACCAGAATAGTTAAAGGTCAAAATGACTTTTATTCGACAATTATGCAAATTACTTTGACTTAAAAAAAATCTATTGAAAGTAAAGAGGTTTGAATTTATTTGAGATTATTTCACATAGGTCGATTGTGTTTTTTACGTCGATTTCCATTTAAAGTCTTTTCTACGAATTAAATTATTTAGAAAGTCCTGCACACTCGCTAAAATTGCTTTTAATCTCTTTCTCTTTAAAAATGTTCTGAAAAAGCCAATTCAGGTTTTTCTAAAATACAAGAAAACATTTTATAGACTGTAAAAGAATCTCGTTTAAATTTCGAAAAGGTTAAATTTTTGTTTAAATTGAAAAAACTATCCTTAGGGGGTAGTCCTTAGGATCACATTGGCGTTCCATTCATTCTCAATTCAATTGTTTCTTGCAAAGATTGATAAATAATTAAGATTTCGAAGGGTTTTTTTCCTAAGAAAAACGTTTCTACTTTTGAATAGCGAATATATTATAATACTAAATGATAATGAGGAATTTGAAAAATTTTGTACAAAAAAAAAAGAAATTCTGTGAAGAATTGTGACTTTACCATCCTCTTTTTGTGCAGTCACACAAAAAGAGGATAACAGTTAAAGGCGAAAAATGAAAGACTTCATATTTATCTAATTGGCAAATGAGAATGTAAGTCGAAAGTAGATAGAAAAAAGTCTTGACAATTATTTTTGGAAAAATTCCTGGGTAAAAAAAAATCATATTTATTAAAATATTATGATATAATCGTACTATTTTTATTTAAAAAAATAGTTTATGCTATCTTGAAACTTCAGAGAGCAGGAATTGTATAATTTTATTTAGCATAATATGTAGGATAACATTCCATTATTACTGTTGCATATAAATAAGCTTAATAAGTAATTTTTTATTTTCTTTGAAACTTATTGAGTTATTATTTATTTATAAGCGTAATAAGTAATTTTATTACTTTGCAGATTACTAAGTAATTACATACTGATAAGCGTGATAAGTGATTTTTTGTTCATTTAACACTTACTAAGATATTACTTATTTATAAGCGTAATAAGTAATTTTAAACTTACTTCGAAGTTTACTAAGTAATTACCTACTGATAAGCGTAATAGGTAATTTTATACTTAATTTAACGCTTACTAAGTTATAACTTTCTGATAAGCGGAATAATTTTGTACTAAGTTTGAAGCTTCTAAGTAATTACTTACTGATAAGTTTAATAAGTAATTTTATGCTCACTTTGAAGCTTATTAAGTAATTACTTATTTATAAGCGTAATAAGTAATTTTATACTTTCTTTGAAGCTTACTAAGTAATTACTTACTGATAAGTGTAATAGGTTATTTTTATACTTAATTTAACAGTTACTATGTTATTCCTTATTTATAAGCGTAATAAGTAATTTTATTCTTTTTTTGAAGTTTACTAAGTAATTACTTATTGATAAACGTAATAGGTAATTTTATACTTAATTTAACGCTTACTAAGTTTTTACTTACTGATAAGCGTAATACGTAATTATATACCTAATTTAACACTTACTAAGTTATTACTTATTAGCGTAATAAGTAATTTTATATTTAGTTTGAATCTTACAAAATAATTACTAGCTGATAAGTTTAACAAGTAATTTATACTTAATTTCAGGCTTACTAATTACTTACTTATAAGTGTAATAAGAAATTTTATACTTTGAAGCTTACTAAGTAATTACTTATAAGCCTAATAAGTAATTGCAGTTATTAAATATAACTTTGTACATTTTTATAATAAATGAACATGCATTTGTGTGTATGTGCAAATGTACTATGCACCTAATATATATAAAAATGTAAATACATTTGTATACAGTTACATTTGTTTCAACATTTTATTATTTCCAAAACATATTAATCAATTATCTATATAAATCTCTGGTCCTATTCATATTTTTTACTCTGTGTTTTAATCTATTATTCATACAGTCAAAGAGGAAGAAAAATGCGTAGCTTTTCCATTATAATAGATTTGTTCACTTTGAGCTTTGACTTCAAAAAAACAGATTTTATTTGTGAAATTGTTATTTTAAATAAGAGAATTATCAGATGCATTATTTTGCTTTAAGACAACTCCCAGAAACATTTTAAAGATTAATTAAATGTCAAAAAGCATCATTTTACATTAAATGCCCTTCTGCACAGAATCAAAGCAGTAACAATTGACTGCTTGATACTAAAAGCTCTTATCTGACTTCCAATCAAAAGTAATTAGTCCCGAAATGCGAATAAAGGGGCATTAACTGTTTCAACTTTCTTTTCTAAAGCCTTGTTCAATGTTTTCATATAATCTGAGAAAAGTTAAAATTTATTATCTAAATAAATACAGAGTAATAATAAAAAATTAAATTTTTAAATTTAAATTTAAGTTTAATTCATCAATTTTCTTTAATTTTAGTTGATTGTTTTTAAGTACTATCATTATTCTCTTTAATCGGCTACATAATATTGACTAAATAATATTTATTATATCCAGATTCCAATTTTTAAAGAAAAAAATTTATAACATTTCAAATGAAATGTTCAAATTTTGTCAAATGCACATAGCTTTTTATTAATAATATTATCTAATTATTCTTATTATTTAAGACAAGCTAAAACTTATTACTCTATGTCAAATTTAAATACTTACTGGCTAATTATATTATCTAATTAATCCTATTATCTAAGACAAGCTTAAATTATTTTATGTCGTCTCAAGGTTAATAATAACGGATTAAGTGCCTCTTTGAAAATTGTAAAAAAGTTAAAGTAAAATTTTCTCTAATTTTTATCCATTACCTGAGGAAAGTAAACAGACTCAGATTTTCCTCTTTTCTGGTAATCCTCAGATAACGATCCTTAGTTAAACCAACCTCTGACGGCGAAATAAAAAAAGACAGCTTTCTAATTAATATTTTGAACGGCACAGTCAAATGCCAAGAATAGAGAGTGACCTGAATTTTAACTGATATTATTAAGTCCCGGGGACAAAGAGTAGTCTTAAGATCATATTAAATTCTTTCATAAAGAGTAAATTTCCGTGATATAAATTTAGATGAATTCCCTACTGTATTTTTTATAAAACTAAATCTTTACAATAACTTGTGTTTTCAATCAACTGAATAGAATATTAATATGAAACTTACAACAATGCATTTGGTTGGCTTATTTTGATATTAACCGCCTTATGGAACCATCTATTTGTGAACTATTTAGATAATGATATTATATAAATATTTTCTTGCTGAAGAAAAGAGTTTTATGCATCGCTCTAACAAATGCTTAATAAATCCTCGAAGCAATGAATTTAGCGACTTTGGCGTGGAAAAATGAAAGATATAGAATATTCACGAATCTTGGCAATATCCCAATTAGAGATCAAGTTTGTTCCAGAATGTTCTATGTTTATAATAGAAGCTATGAAAGCAGAGACTGACATATGAGTTCTCACTGTACTCTTTATACTGTCACCGTTGTTCTCTTGTACTGTCCGTTGTTCTCTTGTTCTCTCTGTTGTACTGTTACCTTTGTTCTCTTGTTCTCTCTGCTGTACTGTTACCGTTGTTTTCTTGTTCTCACTGTACTCTTTGTACTGTCATTTAAATAGTTACTGGCTAATTATATTACCTAATTAATCCTATTATCTAAGACAAGCTTAAATTACCTTATGTCGCCTCAAGGTTAATAATAACGAATTAAGTGCCATCTTTGAACAAGAGTCAATCGGTACAATCAAGAGTGATCTGTTATTCTCGGTACAATCAAGAGTGATCTTTTATTCTCGGTACAATCAAGAATCTCGGTACAATCAAGAGTGATCTTTTATTCTCGGTACAATCAAGAGTGATCTGCTATTTACCATACTTGATTGTACCGCTTTGTTTGGTTTCTGTGGATTTGTTCTTACTTGTTGATGACTAATCCATTACCTGCTATTAAGACAAATGAAAATTTTCATCGTGCATCCCCAATATGGATTTTTCTTTGATAATAGTATTAATATATTCGGGACAACCGAGCCTGCTAAATTACATCTTATTATAACAAGATGAAGTTTTATTTTAATTCATTTTTACAAAAGTACATAGAACTATTTGATTTTTAGCTAGATCTGAAAACAGTCGAAAACGCGCCAATGTTTGAAGTTGAGGGGATTAGGGGGGATTTGCTAAAATGTTATACCAGGATATATCTCGAAATTAATGGGTGAAGAAAATGCCCCTTTATGACTTAATTGAAGATTGTGGAATGTAGCAACTAATTTATGCAATATCTCAAATGATAATTGATTAAAATTTCTCAAATTAACCATACAATAATGAGCCCAAATTAACGAAATATAAATAATAATTATGACTTGAAGACTGTGTGGGGATTTTTTCTAAAAATAATGTACAGCGAATCATTTTTTAAGATATCTTCCGAAAATAGAATAAAGCATTATGACAGGCAATCACTGATGAGATATAAAGATGACGAAATCAGAAACTAAACATTACAAAACAGAAAAATTTCTTTTATTTAGCATTAAAAGATCCCTTGAATTCCATAATTCTAAAAACAAAACGCGTTATTTGTTCCAAACGTGTGACGTATCTATTCGTGAAAACAGGAGAAATCATCTTTTCAGCATAAGTGTCGACATGGGGGTGCTCAGAATTTCGAATATGAAAAATAAAGTTATTAGTTGATAACTAACGCGCTATATTTTTATAACACTTTTCTGGAATAAGGGTTTTGTAACAAAGGCATGCAAAAAATACGTGTGTCAATTTTTTAAAACTTTTTGGCATCATTGTGTTCAAGATGTTTTGTTGAGGAGGTGCAGTTGAAGATGTTCAATAATTTTGTAATTTAATTTTTTTTCGTATCTTGCACCATTTTTGAAATAGGAAATCTAACTACCGTTTGCTTCTAAGTGGCGTTATAAATGATCTCATATAGTTAGTTTATTATATATAGATACTATCTTTGTGACTGTAGTTGTCGGCGTTCTCAAATAAAAGTGGAGGAAAATGGCTTTAATTGGTATTTTGTATATTCCTTGATCAGTTTTAATATGAAGAGTAGAGGCCAGGATGGCCTGGTTAGTCGAGCGTTGGATTCGTGCTCCTTAGGTTACGAGTTCGAAACTCACTGGACAAAAGATTCCCCGAGTATGTGGCGACTGGCACTCGTTAAATCTGTTCGTGGTCGCAAGGTCCTCCATATCGAGGGTAATACCACTGGGGGGTGCTGGGTCAAAGGTGATTGTTCTCTGCTCCAGGTCTAAATTACGGTCTGAGATGAGTAAATGAATATGCATGAATGAAGTCCACTCCCTAAAAAGGGTTGTGACGCGTCTGTTGCTAAGTCGTACTCTTGGCCCTAGATGGCGCTACGTGTAAAACAAGAGACGTATATATCCGGCTTAAAATCTGCTGATACCTCAGCGGGGCTTGTCCATGGCAAGTGCCATAAGTAACAACAACAATATGAAGAATAGGAACAGCATATTGTTCACCATTTTTTTATGTTCTTATTTAACTTCAACTTCGTACGCTCAAATTTCATATTGTTGAGATAGTTTTACAATTCATTTTTCACTGTGTTTTTAACATATTATCGGCATACTAATTTTTTAAAATTCTTTCCAACTCATTATTCCTCACAGTAAAAGAATATTCACATATTTTTAGAGTTTAATATCAATTAATTGATTAGAGTAAAATTTTAGTTTATTATCCGAAAATTTTCTGTTTAATTATTGCGAGGGAAAACTAAATATTAGAAGATTAAAGATTTTTTTGTAATTTTTTTAAACAGCAATAAAATAATAGGGAAAAAGGATTTTAAAACATTGCTTTTTATTCTATTTAAACAAATATTTCTAAACTTAACTGAACGGATAGAATTAAATTGAATAAATATTATAAATAAGTTAAACTTTAATTAACTGTACTCTAAATAAATTCTAAGCGATCTTTAAAAAAATTCAAAATATACTGTAAATATGACAGTGATTCTTATTTACTTATAGCATTTGTATAGGCTATCTATATTTTGTTTTAACTTCATGTTTTCCTTGGAAAAATAATTTTCTTTTTTCAAATGCATTATTAAAGTTTAGTTTTTTTAATTTATTTATACTTTTAAAATATATACTTGATCTATATTACGCAAAAAAAAACTCATCTGAATAATATGAATTTCAGTTGAATTTCAGTCAACACTGCTTGAATATTATGATTATGAGGGATTTTTTATTCCTTCTTCAGCCAACCCGGAATACTATCTTTAATCATCCATTGTTTTAAAACAAGAAGGAATAAACTGGAAATTACGAGCGCATTAATAGGCTCTTCTAAACCAAAATAATAAAAATTTACTTTACATTATTTAGATTCAACATCATAAAAATGCTATAAAGTCCACTAAAAAGTGCATTTATTTTCTAAGAAGTGGATAAGGAATTTATGGTGCATTTTATTCGGTAACAAATAGGTTTGCCTGAAAGCTCATCCATGCGTAAAAGTCTTTTACTAAAAGAATTCTTTCTGCTAAGAAGAACTTAAGGTTAATTTTGTGATTTAGAATAACGTTTAGAGAGCTCTTAATGCTACAATTGCTATGTTAGGGACATCTTTCTTTTGGTTGAATAAGTATTTTTAAATGGTTATTATATTTCACATCGAGAATTTTTACGTTAATTTGCTTAAACTCCACTCATTTTTTAGGGTTAATATTCATTATTTTTAATAAAGACAATAATTAGATAATGAATGGTGTTATTCGATGGTGATGTTCGCTAACTCATAAGGAAATTATTCTTTTACTACAAGTAATTTTAGGATAATTTAATAAGGTTTCTAGAAACCAGAGTATAAATATGTCGCCCTGGATAGTCTGGTTGGCAGGGCATCAGATCCGCATCCGTTGTTTTGTGAGTTCAATCCCGCCAACTGAGGACTTTTTGTGTCTATGGTGGCTGAAATACGAGGGCTATCTAGAAAGTAGATTACGTTTTGGAATAAAAAAATAAACAAAGTATAGGAAACAAATTTTATTATATACAGATGAAAGCCACACTGAAATACTACTTTTTTACATAGTCACCATTCAAATTAAGGCATTTATCGTAGCGATGTACGAGCTTGGAAATTCTTTCGTCGAAAAATTCGGCCGCCTGTGCCTTCAACCACTTCGTTACCTCTTCTTTCACCCATGTTTCGTCACCAGTAACGATGCGATCGAGTAAAGAGTCACCACCCTTATGGTAAGCGTCCAAAAAGTTCAACGCTGCAGCCATTCGCTGATTTTTGTGGTCCTCTGTCAAGATTTTTGGAATCCATCTTGCACAAAACTTGTGGTAACCAAGCTTTTCGCTGATGATTTCGTGCAACAAACTTCGCGAAATTTGTGGAAAACTCAAAGCAAGTTCCGTTATTGTGAACTTTCGATTTTCACGGACTTTAGCATCGACTTTTTCGATAAGTTCGGCAGTCACTATGCTGGGTCTCCCACTTCGATCTTCGTCGTGAACATTGGTTCGGCCATTTTTAAATCTTATGACCCACTGACACACTCCACCTTCGGTGATAATGTTGTCCCCATACACTTCACATAGCTGCCGATAGATTTCTATCGGTTTACAGTTTTTTGCAGTCAGAAACCTTATTCCTGCACGCACCTCGCGGGATTTTCAATTAACGCAGACATTTCAAACCGCCACAGTATCTGAACGGAGCACAGGACGAACCTCTCACTAGCACGGCTAGATACCGACTGAGCTGCGCAACACTCTGACCCCAAGATGGCCCCGCCCCTAGCGGACACAGACGAAAACGTAATCTACTTTCTGGATGGCCCTTGTATATAGTGGTCATAATGTCATGTCGAGAGTAATACCACTGGAGGTATTGTTTCAGAGGTGATCGTTCTCTGTTCCAGGTCTAAATTACGATCTGTGAAGAAATTAATGAAATGTATGAATGAAATCTGCCCCGTAAAAAGGTTTTCTAAGCGTGTGCATAGCTACTTCGTACTCTTGGTCCCAGTTGGTGCTACTAAAAAACAGGAGACGCCCATTCGGCTCAAATCGCTGACTGGTCTATAATTTGGTTTGTAAAGTGCCATAAACAACAACACAACAATGAATAAATGAATTTCAAAATTTCTCTCTCGGTTTTTCTTTTTATTAAAAGCAATTATACGTTTTTCGTCGGCTGGGGTTCTCAACTGAGCTACATTTATTTGATACCCCTTTCCATAACCCAATTTCATTAATTCTTACCAAAACTAGAAGTACTAAACTCGTTCTTTTCACGCCCTGTGATTTATCATTTTTGTGTGGTAATAAAATTCAAAAATATCCAATTGTATGTATAGTTTAAGTTATACATTAGCCCACCGAATAATTAATATGTGAGACTACCTTACTCAAATAATATTTCGATTTACTTAAATTTGTTTTTTATATAAAAGATGTATAGACCATTTTACATCTATTTAATTATTTCGTTTTCCGTGTACCGGGTACATTGTTTATGGATCCAGATAAACAGAGAGTCGTAATTACAGCGTTCTGCATCGAATTACTCACATACTAAAACAAATTGACGCGATGTGTTCTTTTTCCTTCATATATATATATATATATATATATATATATATATATATATATATATATATATATATATATATATATATATATATATATATGTGTGTGTGTGTGTGTGTGTGTGTGTGTGTGTGAAAGTATATAAAAATGAAAATACATAAAATGTAGAGTTTATATAAATCAGTTAGTATTTCTTAAAATAACATTAAATTGCCAAAAACATCTCATTCAATTCTGTCACACAATAATGGATACTATTGATTAATAAATCGAGTTTGAATGAATTTAGAAAATTCCATAATAGGACTTTTATTGATTACATGTAAAAGTATATTATTTGTTATTATTTTGCGTAATTTGAATTGCATATTATGATTTTTGCACAGTTAAAAAATTAAACGGTAATGCCAATAGCGATGTCTATTATTAAAAAAAGGAGTAACCGAATTTTTGGTTTGAAATTTTTATGTGATATTTATTGAACAGCTCAGAAAAATTCATAATTTTTATAAAAGGAAATATATACATCATTGCAATACTTTTAATAATATTTTTGTAATATTTCTTTGTGAAATAATAGTTTATGTTCATTTGAAATGCGCAATTTATATAAAATCACCGAATTCTTTGATGTGTTGCTCTATTATATTCAGTTCATAAAGATAATGTTATAAGAACATTATTATAATT
>JAOUZG010039685.1:91025-104367 GCA_026289955.1 Argiope argentata
AATAATACAAATATAGCTGCTACAAATACACAGATATAGCTGCTACATCACTCCTTCCCCAGTAACAATGGAGTTACGAGACAGTTTTCAACAAGAAATTTATACAGATGTAAAATATATATATATACAAATGAAATAATATTTTGATATTATTAAAATAATAATTAATATTTTGATATTATAATTGCCGTTACATTACTCCCTTGCCAGTAACAAAGTTACGATAAACAGAGAATGCATGGAATGGCATACTTTGACTATTAATTTCAACTTGCTGTTAACACTTGAATACTCATTACAGTAAGTAAATTATTCCTTACATAAAATATTAATATTCATAGAAAGAAAAACTATATATAAATAATGTTACACAAGGAATTCAAGGAAATACAGCTTAAATACTTTCTGTTTAGCAATGAAAACAATAAATTTTGTTTTATGATTAATTTTCTATTATACAAATATATATATGAGCAATTATAAATACACATATAAACAAATGAAATAAGAACAACCAACGGAAGTACTCAATCTCTGTAACGCACTGGAAATCTCACATGTCTACCAGAGCGTGTAATTTTTTTCTTCTGATCATTTTTGTTCAACAGGTCTGATGATTGGTTTTCAGTTTCTGTATCTGTTGTCGTAAGAGTTTCGTTGGGCACTGTTTGGGCATGACCTGATTCCAGAAGGGGAATCTGATTGTCAGCTAACAGATATGCTGGTTTTAACCTATCAATGGATACATTTATATCCTTGCCCTTAATTTTAACAGTGAAATATTTTTCATGTCTTTTCACAATTAGAAAAGGTCCATCATACGGTGGTTCCAAAGGCTTCCGAATTCTATCAACACGTATGAAGACATGTGTACTATGGCCCAAGTCTTTATGAATGAAAACCGATTTAGAAGATTTTCGGTGAGATTCTAATGGTTTTAACTGTTCCATCTGTTTTTGTAATTCTTTTGCAAACGTATCAGCATCCCAGCTGTTTTTAGGTTTTTCAAAAAACTCTCCTGGTAACCTGATAGGTTGTCCATAAACCATTTGTGCAATGGTGTAATTCGTATCACCACGCAGAGCAGCTCTTAGTCCCAACAATACTGTAGGTAAAGTTTGAGTCCATTTAATGGAATTATGCGCTCTTATTGCGGCTTTTAAGGTCCGATGGATTCTTTCAATTTTTCCATTACATTGTGGGTGGTAAGCTGTTGTTGTATTTATATGGAAACCACATATAATTCCAATATTTGTAAAAAGTTCAGAACGAAATTGACTACCTTGATCGGTGATAACACGATAAGGCATTCCGAAACGTGAAATCCAATGATCATAAAATTCTCGAGCCACTGTTTCGGCGGTCACATTTGCTAAAGGTATAACTTCTATCCAACATGTGAATCGGTCGATGCAAGTAAGACAGTACGTTTTACCTTCAGAAGTAGGTAATGGACCTATGATGTCAATATGAATAATAGAGAATCTATCATCTACTTTGTTGTAATTGGCAATTTGTGAGTGTGTATGCCTGTTAATTTTATTCTTTTGGCAGTGGATACAAGACTTTGTCCATTGGATGATATCTTTCCGAATGTTGAACCATATAAATCTGGAAGATATTTGTTTAACAGTAGATTTCACACCAGGATGTGCTAAGTCATGAATTTTGTGAAAAACTTGCATTCGAAATTCTTGAGGTATAAAAGGACGAATTTTTGTAGTTGAAATATCGCACCAAAGTAATTTTCCTGAATCCAGAGGATATTGTTTGAAAATCAAAGACGGTTTCAAGCGTAGCTCGTTAAGATCTTGATTATCAATTTGCGCTTCTGCAATTTTATCATAATCTATTTCAGAGATAGTTTCTATCCTGGATAATGAATCTGCGACAATATTTTCTTTTCCGCCAACGTAACGAATATCTGTTGAAAATTCCGAGATATACTGTAAATGGCGTAATTGTCTAGATGAGGCTTTTTCATTTTTTTGTTGAAAAGCAAATATTAGAGGTTTTTGATCTGTGTAAATTATAAACTGTCTTCCTTCAAGAATATGCTTGAATTGTTTGATTGAAAGGTATATGCCTAACAGTTCCCTGTCATAAGTGCTATATCCTTTCTGAGCATTAGATAACTTCTTTGAAAAGAAGGCTAAGGGTTTCCAACTTTCTCCTTCTAACTGTTGCAGCACAGATCCAACAGCGAAGTCTGAAGCATCACTGAAGAGAGCTAACGTTGAGTCAGGATTTGGAAAACTTAATAATGTAGCATTCGCTAGATCTTTTTTGCACTGCTCAAATTTTTCTTTTGCTTCATCGGTCCACGGAATTTTACGTTTATCCTTCTTTTTGGAACCTTTTAAATACTCATGAAGAATTGCTTGGTTTTTGGCAGCATCTTTGATGTATCGCCTATAGAAATTAATGAGACCAAGGAAGGTACGCAATTCATGAATAGTTTCAGGTAATTTATAATTCAAGATAGCATTTACCCTTTCAGGAAGAGGTTGAGAGCCTTGAGGAGTAATCAGGTATCCTAAAAATTCTAACTGATTTGCTCCAAAAATCGATTTTCCAAGATTTATACGAAGACCGTATTTATTTAAACGAGAGAAAATTATTTTTAGATGCTCTGAATGTTCATCTTCGGTTGAAGAAGCTACTAAAATATCATCTAAATATGCAAAAACAAAGTCCAATCCAAAAAACACTTCATTAATAAAGCGTTGAAATGTGGATGGGGCATTCCTTAATCCGAAGCTCATAACGTTAAATTCATATAAGCCGAATGGTGTTATGATTGCTGTTTTTTCTTTATCTTCTTCCGCTATTGGGATTTGAAAATATGCCTTAAATAAATCAATTTTTGAGAATATTTTTTTGTTTTTTAAGATATGATGAAAGTCTTCAATTCGTGGAATAGGATAACGATCGGGAATCGTTTGTGCGTTTAATCGCCTGTAGTCCCCGCATGGTCGTAAGCTTCCATCCTTTTTGACAACTAAATGGAGTGGACTGGCCCATGGAGATTTTGAAGGTCTAATTATATCATTATCTAAAATAAATTTGAACTCTTGTTTGGCTAATTTTAATTTATTTGTATCTAACTGACGAGCTTTTGAAAAAACAGGTGGGCCTTTTGTAGCTATATGATGTTTCACATTATGTTTTGAACTAGAAATTAACAAATTTGGTTTGGTTAAATTCGGATATTGTAACAACAATTTCGCATACTGAGAATTTTTATCAGTCGTGCTTATGCTATCGGCACTTGTTATGCATGTAATATGGCTTCGAATTGATAAATTTGTAACACCATCTATTAATTTTCTATTATGCATATCAATTAATAATTTAAATTTGGTTAAAAAGTCTGCGCCTAAGATAGCACGATCCACTTTAGCGATTACGAAAGGAAACTGGAATTGTCGACGTAGGCCTATATCCAAAGTTAAAATTTTAAAACCAAAAGTGGGTATTACTGTTCCATTTGCAGCATACAATTTAAAGGAATTACATACTTTATGGTTTGATGTGGCTGGAATAATAGAAAGATCAGCACCACTATCAACAAGAAAACGTAAACCGGTTGTTTTATCGGTAATAAATAAACGGTAATTACGGCAATCTTCAAATTTCTTTGCAGCAGAATCTGCCGTCGAAACTACTGCTGTTCGAAGTTTTCCGACTCTTTCCAACTGCATGGACTCTTGCATTTATTCGGGTAGCATTTATTTCCAAATTTGAAATGAAAATAACACAATGTTCCATTGGGATTATATTTCTTTCCAGACTGACTACGACTCCTATCTCGACGAAAACCAGATTGACGAAATTTATTTCTAGCCTGTCTGTGCACTTTTAGTTCCGAAATTTGTTTTTCTAGGTTAGAGATTTTTTCCAACATAGTACTCATCACAGAATTTTCAGAATCGGCAGAATAAATTTCTGTAGATGAGCTCATTTCAAATATTTTATCTGCCATTATTGACAAGTTGTCTAAATCTTCGTTACTTACAACCAAAATATTTTTAATGGATTCTGGCAGCTTGCCAAGCCAGAGAGTACGCAAAACTTTATCGGATATATTTGTGCCGCCAAGCGATTTCATTTTTCTCAGTAGTTGACTAGGCTTCATATCGCCCAAAGAAATTCCTGTAAGCAATTTTATTATACATTTTTCTTCACTCTCTTTAAATGTACTGAGTAATCGCTCTTTTGCTGCAGCATACTTATCATTCCGATCACTTTGAATTATATCCCATATATTTTCAACTACTTTCGCTTCTAACTGCGCGACAAGATAATTAAATTTAGTTTGATCTTGGTTTATATTTGCAATAGAAAATTGGGCTTCAACTTGGAAAAACCAAATTTCAGGTTTTTCTTCCCAATATGGAGGAATTTTTACGCTTACCTTGTTTGCTTCATATCGCTCATATGCAGCGTTTAAAACTGAAGTGTCGCCGGTAGCCATACTACTGGATAAAAATTCTTTTCACACTTAGGGTCACCAATTGTTGGTGCTGTTATATTCAGTTCATAAAGATAATGTTATAAGAACATTATTATAATTTCAGAATGATTAATGCAGATTATATTTCATATTAAAAAGAAGCGAAGCTATATCATGTCAACATCATTTTTATTTTATCAACAAGCAACTAGTGTTGCCAATTCTTTAAGAACAAACTTGTGAAAACAAAGATAATAATAATACAAATATAGCTGCTACAAATACACAGATATAGCTGCTACAGATGTTTTTTATTTGAAAATACATTTAATTGTTAATTTATTTTATGAAATATAGATGGCGTTGCATCTTCATTGCATGGTTCATTCTTTGAAATATGATCAAATCAGCTGCTCTCAATAATGTTATATAACGTAACTACATATAAAGTGATTACTTTTGCAAACAATTGCAAAAAAATGCTACATTTTTTTTTTCTTTTTTGTAAAATATAGTAAATCGATCCATTTTTTTCTGTCCTGATATTGTGCTTGTTTCGAATCTTGAAAAACAGAAAAAAGTAGACTTTATTATTTTTCTTTTATATATAACTATGGTGAATTCTTTGACATTATACCATTGCTGTCAATACAGAAGTAAAAGTAAATATATAACAATACTTTTTCTTCCTCATTCAATTGGATTTGACTGAACTCAGCAGATTTTATTGAACAAATTCTATGTTTCACCCGGAAACAAATACTGCAAGAAAAAGCTTAGAATCGGATATATCAGATCATTGCTCTCAAACGAAATATAACTTTACAATACAGAGGACATTTTCTATTTCAATTTTTGCTTTATCTATTGCCAATAATATTATAATTCCGTTTTAAAATTATTTACATTTTATCTCACTTTTACGGGAATGAAAAAAATTATGGCACAAAAAAAAACTGTGTTTTGTTTGTTCTCTAAATTATTTTTCGGAAATTTTGTAATTTAATAAGTTACTGTACATATTTCTTTTCTTATTTTATTTTTATTTCTGTTTCAAAATGAAAAAAACGACTGATTTTCCAAACTAATTCTTTTTAGTATCATAATAAAACACGATATTATATATGGATGCAAAAATTATATTCAAATATTTGATTTTTAAAAAAGTATCGAGAGCACTTGCGTATTAGACCGTCTTCGCCAACGATCGCTTACGGTTTAGTAACTTTTTGGAGAAGGATTTAAATTTGGCGATAAAGATCAACGGATTACACCATTGCTGGATTGCCATAATTGGCGGTTTAGCAATTCATTGGCGATGATTTCAAATTTCGCAATAAAGTTGGACGGTCTAATACGGAAGTACCTACCAAGTTTAAATAGTTTGGTTCTTTTTATTATTATTTTATTTTTTGCATCTATATGCAGCTGTTTCCTTAAAATAACAACTATGAGGTCATGTGTAAAATATATGCTATTAGACAATGATGAAAAATTTTTGTTACAAAGAATAATAGCATAAAGATTTATAACACCTTGAAAGAAATGTCAACTGCATAACAATATAAAATATTTAATTAACGAGCTACATGAATCATGGAGGCACGCGCTGGTCTTATTTATTATTAACTTGATGAAGACGTTTAAATTATTGCCTTCATTCACTAAGATATTTCTTTCACAAAGCGAAAGTATGGATTTTCGGGCTCTTTAAAATAGTGTAGGAACACAATAGACACCAGTTTATATCCTCAACGATCCTACTGACAATATGTTTCGTTTCGATTTCATGTTTGCCCGATACACTGACTTTGTGTGCCTAAAGCATGAAAAATTGGACAGCTAGGTTTCATGCATTTGTAACAAAACAAAATTTGACTTAAAGTTATTATTGCAAATCGCGCTTAATAAAAACTCATAAGATTTATTTGTCATTTTTTTTTCATAAAACTCAAAATTTTCAAATAAATCCCTCCTTTTTTTATCTCTCTTTATACAAAGTGACTCGCATCCTTTCTAATGTTATTGCAAAAGTGAATAAGATAAAAGTAGATAAATATTTTTATTGAAATACTAGCCGCCTTTGGCGACCAGTCTGTTCGCCAGTATTAATGCTCGCTAAAATTTTCATATAATATTTTATGTAGCTGTGCCTCATAACAAGTTTTTCACCAAAATATATTTAAACCAAACAAATTTTGATAATCATATAATTCATTTGTAGTATTATTTTCTTCAGATGTTCTGTTCATTGTACTACTCATCTTTCTCTTTCTATCCGAGCAATGATTGTCCCGGAATTGATATTTTACTTAAATGGTGGAGGTGGAGGGAAAGGTCTAAAATTCTACGTTTTTATAGAATAAGGAAAATTCTAATTTTCATAAATGTAAACACACTAAACAAATAAAGACACAATTGATTTTCAAGAGATGCGAAAGTTTAAAAACAGCTTGGAAAATGCCGCGCACAAAGGAAATAATGGTGACACACACACACCCTTAATTTCTTTTCTTTTCTTTTTTTCCTCTCCTTTTTTTCTTCTCTACTTTTCTTTTTACAAACCTTTTTTTCGCTTTGTTATTTTTTTTCTTCCCTGCCCAGACTTTATTTCGAGCAGGCATTAGATTAAATATTCATACAGACTAATAATAAAAGCAACTATTTTCTTTCTTTTTTAAACATCCCGTTATCTATAAACGAAAACCACTGACTTCGCGCATTTCTTTCTAAACAAATCATAATTTATTACTTCCTGCTATCTTACTCGATGTTGGGGAAGGAAATGAAGATTTTTGGCGGGAAAGTAAGAAAATATTTTCCTCGCAGTTTGTTCATTTTTTCTTTCCATAAGAACCATCATCGTGTCTTAACGAAAATATTAAAATAAAAATTAGCCGAATCGGTCGAGCCGTTCTCTAGTTTTGCGCTTAGCAACGCATTTCGAGCTGCATTTTTATTAATATAAATAGATTACGGTTGCCTTAAATAACAAAAAAAGAGATTAAAATGGAATCTGCTATGCACATTTCAATGCATCATGTCAGAACATCATTTATTGAATGGCCAAGCACCACGTGCACTTGCGAGTTAAATTATATTTCTATTCATTTTAATCGTTTCATCGAATGAGTCCCTTTAGTATTGCCAACGAACCAAAAAACTTTGCCTCACATTTATTGTTTTAAAAAATAGCACATTTCCTATTTCATTTCATTTCATATAATCACGTGCCCAAAATGACGTTTCTCTAGTTTTTATTTTCTGAAGTCATTAACTTATTTTTTAAATCAGAGCTTTTGTAAATGAGATGGCAAGGCGTTATTAAAAGCTGATTTTTTTTAGATGCTCGTGCAGTTATTTTTTTTTCCTATGGATTGAAATATTTATCTTTTGCTTGCGGATTTTGTTTGCCGAAACCCTTATCCCAAAAACAGCATCATGTTCTGACATGATAATAAAATATCAATTTTTACCATGATTCTTTATATTTAACAAACAACAAGATTTTATTAGGATTTTTAATGTTTTCAGATTCAGAGATGGAGCAGAAATAAAAAATATATATTTGCGAAATTCAATGTGGCGGATAAAAACCGTATAAAAAAAGAACATCTATTATTTTATCAAAAAAATCGACTTGGATATGTTTCTGTACCGCAGTTCCTTTAATTCGAAATAAAAATTAGAGATGTGGAAAAGAAAAATGTAAAAGTTTTCTGTCTCTTTCATTAGCATTAAGTGTGATTTAATGGAACAGTTTCGAAGAAGAACGAAAAGTTTCGCCAAGTTATTTTCTTGTGAGTGATTTTAATTTCCTGAAAACAGCGTAGAAGAATTATTATTATTTTTTAAAGAAAATTTTAATCGCTTTTTTTGTTATTCGAAGTATAGTATGACAATTCAAAATGAAAAAAAGAAAATATATAGTTCCATAAATGCAATATTTTGTTCTGTAATTATAAAGCAATAATTCAACTCATTATTTTCGTTTCGAACTATCCGATAAGTCTAGTAATTTCTGCTGTAATATGAGTTTTATATGCATATGTTACCGATAAAGTAAGTCATGCAGTTATTTTGTAGAATACCTAGTTATTCCATGAAATAACTGATCGTGTCCGTTAAAGTGTGTAATATGCAATTCATTTGACCCTTTAACTAGTTATTCTATGAAATAAATAGGTATTCTATAAATTAACTAATGAGAGACAGTTAAAGTTTAAAATAAACAATTTATTTAAGATGAAATAACTAAGTATTCTATAAATAAACTAATGATAGACAATTAAAATGAAAAAGAAGCAATTTGTCTAATTTATGCAGCGTATAAATGGTATTTATGGAAACGTACCATAAAACCATTTGTTACAACAAGGATTACTAAAATGACGAAATTACAAAGAACATTATATCTAAAAAAAACATTTTTTGTTGACACACTGGGTTTTACTCGAAAATTTTTTAGATCTCTGACCAGTACCTAAACTTTGAGCTGTAGCAACCGACCGGAGCGATATTTCTACATCCGGTACTTCTTCGACTTTAATTAGTTTTTGTTCGCAGACACTGAACTGGGATCGGGAATACAATTGTTTCATGCGGCCCTTTCTTGCGCCCAATTGGAAAAATCCTTCTTCGGTTATTTTTATGATGATAGCTGAAATAGGTTTGGCATCCCCATTTCCTCTGTCAACTTCTGGCACTTTGATACGGACGGTAAACCCCACAGAGGCTTCGGAATGAGATTTATCAGACATTAATTTAATGGTTTTAATTTAATCTCCCTATGGCCTGGAATAGTTCATAAATGCAGTAGGGGTGGAAGGTAAATGTATTTGTCGTGCGAGATATATGATGGAGATTATTTTACCCTTTAACGGGCTACAGATCGTTATTCTATGAAATAACTAGTTAAACCACGAAATACAAGAGAGTTTTACACTTTAACGGACACGATCAGTTATTTCATGGAATAACTAGGTATTCTATAAAATAACGGATTTCATACTTTAACGGTAACAAATATAAAATTATCTGTCGCTCTTTAATCTAAAGAATGATTATTCCCTTTTCATTTTAAAACTCAAATTGTTGATATTGTTACAAGCGGGCGAACGCTGGCCAGAGGTGAAAACGTTGGCGGCATGCCACAAGGCGCTCCGTGCCAGCCGAGTTGACTTGGCGGGAGGAATATTCTGGTAACCCCGAGAGAATTCTGGCTGCGCCGAGGTTTTTCTCCCTGATTGCGGAAGCCTTCCGTGCTTTCGCCCGACTATATAAGAGGCGGGTTGCCTCTTCTTGCGGATGATCGCTCTTTGGAAAGAGAAGCGGTTTGCTGGACTAGCGGGTTTTCGCTTGTTATTAGTGAGCGGTGTTTGCGTTTGCTGTTAACGCTGTGTTATTGGTGATTGCTGCTGCTGTGCTGCACAGCAGCAGTCAATCGCTGTGATCGATAGCACAGCAGCAGTCAATCGCTGTGATTGACTGCTGCTGTGCTATACGAAAGCTGTTTTGCAAACCGTGTTTATTGTGCATAAGACTTGCATATACGCTGTAAGTGACTGATTATTGCTGGATTGTGTTTTCTGAAGTTTTACTTATTCAAGTCATCCTGTATATACCTGTAAATAGCTGTAAATAAATTTGTTTGTGCTGTCCTCAAATAAAGTCCATTCAATCCGAACCCGCTACGCTAAAAACGTAACAATATTGATCCATTAGCTATATTCTTTCGCTTTTTTTAGTTTTAATTTTCTTTCTTTCTCAGCAAACTTTTATAAATGTAAACCAACTAGCAGTACCCACACTGCGTTACTTGTGGCATAGAATACAAGAAGAAAATTTAACTCTGAACTTAAGCCCAGCATCCACACGATATGATGGGGGCATGTTATGCAACATCAAAAAACCATAAAAATATATTTAGAAATGATCAAAAATAGCTACAGAACAATTTTTTGTAGGGCACATTCAGAAATATTTAGACTGTTGCAAAGGCAAAAATATGGTATGTTTGTAGACAAAACCCGGGCGATCATTTCGAGGTTGGATATCCTTCTTTTCGGTATAATGAGGTTTGAATCGCTGTTTAAAACCAGATAAAAAATGAAGTCTTAATCCTTTGGCGGTAAGGAAATGCTGATTTTTGGCGGGAAATTTAGTTTTTAATTAATAAAAAATTAACCACTCAATTAGCGGGAATAAATAGTATCCTATGTTCTCTTCTAGACTATAATCTATCTCTGTGCTAAATTTCATCCAATTTCGTTATCTGTACTGGCGTGAATGGCCTAACATCATCCATCTATCCAAATTTTTACATTTAAAATAGTAGTATAGATAATATCAGAAAATCTCTCTCAATAACTGAATTTCATGGAAAACATTAAATATGTGGTGATTGCTATATAACCCAAATAATATCCTTCAAGCTGAAGGGTCCCTTTTGCACGATCTGTATGATACTCGGCTATTAACCATAAGATTGGGATTTCGGGCCTAGTGCATCCGCTAAACATCTCAAAATGGTAACCCGGCGACCGACCTTGGAAAAACGCAACCTTCGTACATAACTTCGTTCAACTGTCGTGGTGCCCTCTATTGGCGACTCAAAGCTTTAGACCCGCATTTAATACGACAATTGTTAACTTCACCACCATTTCACATAAGTACCGTTCGCCAAACTCACTGGGGGGATACTCTGTGGTGATTGCTATATAAGCCAAATAATATCCTTCAAGCTGAAGGGTCCCTTTTTCTCGATCGGTATGATACTCGGCTACTAACCATAAGATTGGGAGTTCGGGCCTAGCGCAACCGCTAATCGCCCAAAAAATATTTGAAAATATTTTTACTTAAAGTCCTGAAACTACTTATTTTGTATTTATATCATGATTGACAAACTACTTAATCATTCCAAAGAAGACTTTAGAATTATAGAAACGAGATCGCATTTCTCTTTGGTTATTATAGTTTAAGTCTTTGAATAAAGTATTAAAAATTAAAATAAAATATAAATAAATTTATAAAATAATATTATCTAACACAAAATACATTTTTTTCTTTGCTAAGCTAAGAAAAAAATCTGTGCCAAGTACTTTTAAATATTTTAACAACTAATCCAATTGAAATTTGAATATTTTAAAATATTCTAATCAATAATTAAACGGTACGAAACGCTTAGAAGAGCAACCGGCAAAGGGCACCAAAACAGCATTTAATGCCTCGATAATGAGGTAATTATCAGAGGCGTAATTAGATGGCAAACTGTGATTAATTGCGAATTTGCTCAAAGCTGCTACTGAAACTTTGCCAGGTTTATGAGCGCTTCTATGTTAAAGAGTAGGCTTTCCAATTCAAGTCTGTATTTTAAAAAATTGAAAGGCTTGAGACCAAGTGCTTTGATCAGAGCTTATTTTTATCACGTCAGAACATGATGTTGTTTTGGGAATGAAGATTTGTAGTGTCAACAAAAATCCGTAAACAAAAAATAAAAATTTTATTATCTGCACGATCATTTCTAAAAAATCAGGTTTTAATAACGCGTTGTCATTGCATTTATAAAAGCTCTTATTAAAAATAATAAGTGAATGACTACTGTAAATAAAACTTAGAAAAATATCAGTTTGAGCACGTGATTACGTGAAATGAAATAAATAGGAAATGGGATATTTTTTTAAACAATAAATGCGAGACAAAGATTTTTTGCATCGTTTGCAATACTAGAGTGACTCATTCAATGAAACCATTAAAAGGAATAAAAATATAATTTACCTCGCTCGAGCAGGTGGTGCTTGGTCGTTCAAGAAATTTTGTTCTGACATGATATATTGAAATATGTACAGCAGATTTCATTTTATCATGTCAGAGCATGATGTTAATTTGGGGAAGAGGTAGACAAAACTCCGTATGCGAAAAATAAGAAAAACAGTTGGCGAAAAATTGAAATTTCATTATCTTCACGTTGCAATCGCATTTAAAAAAGCTCTGATTTTTAAAAAAATAAGCGAATGACTACCGCAAATAAAATTTAGAAAAATTTTATTTTGAGCATGAGATAATTCAAAATGATATAGATGAAAAAAATGAGATATTTTTTTTAAAAAATCAATGCGAGACAAAGTTTTTTGGATCGTTTGCAATACGAAAGTGACTCATTCAATGAAACAATTAAAATGAATAAAAAAATATTTTAATTCGCACGAGCACGTGGTGCTTGGTCGTTCAAGAAATGATGTTCTGATATGATACATTGAAATACGCATAGCAGATTTCATTTTAATCTTTTTCTAATTTTAGGATCGTAAATTAAATACAATAATGGTGAATAATTTTTTTAAAAAAATCAACTTAAGACCGCTACACAAAGACTTCCGATGATTTTTATTTTATGGAATCGTCATAATCGTGAAAATGAAGATGAAACCTTTGAAATTACAGAAAACCGTATTGTTTTTAAATGCTTTTTATTACAAATCGTAACTTTCATTTTATTTACCATGTTGAGCTCATAAAATAATTAGATCATTAATTTGAGCTCACTAAATGAAAGACGTCAGAACACTAAAATAATAGGTCAATGAAATTGGTTTAAAAGAATGAGAATTTAGAAAAAGTCTTTTTTTTAATCCTACTATTGGTCTAAACCCTTTTGTTCTATCACTTCAAGTGAATTGTTGATCCCTAAAACCGATAAATTGTGTATGAATTTAGATTTGGAATATCCTTACCTCACTATTTTAATCAGTAAAACTGATTGAGTGTTGATCTATCTTCACTATAAGCAGTGACTACTGTTATGATAGTTATAGTGACTACTGTATAACAGTAAATGCAAAACAAGCAGTGTGCTTGTATAATATAACAAGCTATGAACATTGTATA
>JAOUZG010039685.1:104377-116029 GCA_026289955.1 Argiope argentata
CTTCTATAACATAACAAGCAATGACTGCAGTACAATACTAAAAGCATTACAAGCAGTGTGCTTGTATAACATAACAAGCAGTGACTACTGCATACTATAAAAGCATAACAAGCAGTGACTACTGCATAACTCTAAAAATATAACAAGCAGTGTGTTTCTATAACATAACAAGCAGTGTGCATGCACAACATAACAAGCAGTGACTACTACATAATATTAAAAGCATAACAAGCATCGTTGTGTTGTTACTTATGGCACTTGCCATTCACAAGCCCCCCCCCCTCCTGATACATCAAGAGATTTAAAGTCGAAGGGTAAGCGTCTCTTGTTTCAAGTAGCGAAATATTGATAATTTTTAGTCCAATGTTAGTTAAATATTATTTCATTTAAGAAATAAACTCTTTTTTTTTTACAAAAGCAATACAAATTGAAAATGGAGATTTTCGTTAATAGCCCAGACGATACAAATTTAAGCATATTCTTTAAATTTCAATTCAATATCTTAAGTTTTTTGGTGATGTTGTTTCTTACGGCACTTGCCGTGGACTGGATCACTGAGGTAGTCAGCGATGTAAGCTTAATCAGCGTCTCTTGCACATTGTAGCGCCAACTAGGGCCAAGAGTACGACTTTAGCTACACACTCATCACCTTCGTTTGCCTAATCCCTTTTTACCGGAGGGAACAGTCACACATCTCACAGATAGCACACAAAAGAACAATCATGCCCTAACTGGGACTCTAACCCCAGACCACGAGGAAGACGCGCTACCTTTGTGTCAGAAAGCCTGCTATATAGCAAGAAGTGATTACTGTATAACACTAAAAGCACAGCAAGCAATGTGCTTCTATAACATAACAAACACAACTATCAGTGTGCTTCTATAACATAACAAACAGTGACTATTGTAAAGCATAAAAGGCATAACAAGCAGTGACTACTGTAAATCCCAAAAAGCATAACAAGCAGTGACTACACCACAACACCTTTGTTGGTATCTAAAAGACAGATTTTGCTTGTATTTAGATTAAGCAGATCCTTACCTCACTATTATGATCAGTAAACCCGATTGGGTGTTGATCTGTCTTCACTATAAGCAATGACTATTCTATAACACTAAAGGCAAAACAAGCAGTATGCTTATATAATATAACAAGCTATGAATATTGAAAAACACTAGCAGAATAACAAGCAGTGTGCTTCTATAACATAACATGCAGTGACTACTGTATTATACTAAAAGCATAACAAGCAATGTGCATGCACAACATAACAATCAGTGACTACTGCATGACATTAAAAGCATAACAAGCAGCGTTGTTGAGTTGTTATTTATGGCACTTGCCATGGACACTGATACATCAGGAGATTTTAAGCCGAAGGATAAGCGTCTCTTGTTTCAAGTAGCACCAACTAGGGCCAAGACTACGACTTTATCTACACACTCATCACATTCGCTTGCATAGCCCCTTTTTACAACGGGCAACAGTCGCAAATCTCACAGATAGCACACATTAGAACAACCATTCCCTAAACAGCACTCGAACCCAGGACTCCCAGAACACGAGGAAGACGCACTACCTCTGTGCCAGAAATCCGGCTATAAAACAAGCAGTGATTACTGTATAACACTAAAAGCCCAACAAGCAATGTGCTTCTATAACGTAACAAGCACAACAAGCAGTGTACTTCTATAAAGTAACAAACAACCAATCAGTGTTCTTCTCGTTATGTTACTTGGCTACCGGCCCTGGCGTGGCAGGTTCGTATCGCGACCTTCCACCGTGACATTGGTGACCTTGACAATCATAACTTTCTGATCTGCAGTGGCGCCATCTACGGGCTAACAAAGCAGTCGCTCACGCGACTCAGCAACCAAATATGAAGCCGCCGCTTAACCGACGCCCTAAAGCCGTCTCTTTCTCGAACTCACACTCTCGCCATGCGCTTGGCGCCTTCAAAATCGTTCGTCTCTCGTCCGACTCACTTGTGGGGGAGTACTTTGGCGCTAGCCTTATGAGCCAGATAACATCTACGATATCGAAGTCGACACTGGGTGTAGTGGCTATCTTACTCGGCTACCGGTCTTAGCGTCGCGGGTTCATATTGCGACCTTCACTTCTATTGTATCAATAACTAAGTGTGACTTCATCTAGCAATCGATCCATCATATGATGATGAAAATTGTAAAGCACATCCCCAATGTCTTATAATTGGTTCAGATTCGTTATTCTTTAAAACTTAATACATTGCATTTTATGGGCAAGACTATATTATTAATCTAACGCTATAAGGCATCGCCCTCTAAACTTATACAAAATTATTGTTTTATTCCTAAAGTAAGAAGATTACTGCTAATAAAATCGCTAAAATATTGAAAATTTATATTCAAAGAATCAAAAGTACTATGAATAAACTCTCTTTCATAATAAAAGCGTTCTATGAATATATTTTAAGTGTAAAACTGTTTATTGATGCTCATAAACACGTAGAACTCGTGAATAATTTAGTTCATAAAATAAATCAATACTTGCTCTGGAAAGGGAAAATTGCTTAGTACATTGACAGCTATAATTAGTTGATGAACTCCAGACTGATATCTGAAACAGGCCGAGAAGATTTTATGGCATGGTATAAGTTTCTTAACAATGAAAATTTATGATCCTAGTCTACTGTCTTTCCACACCAACAAGATCTTCAAACTTAATCTCCAACTTTTATTAGTTTTAAGATAAGAATAGTGAAAATGCAAAATTACATAAATATTCAAAAATTCAATTTTCACTTCTATTTACGATACTTTTAATTCTTTTGCAGAGAAATATCCATCAAATTGCTTCTTTAGAATGACTTAAAATATAGATACCAATTTCTCCTGTAAGAATATCGTATTTATAATTTTTTTCCATGGTTATTGCTCACTGACCAAGTCAGCGCTTTTAAGCCGAGAGAGTGTGTCTTGTTTTTCAGTAGCACCATCTATAATCAAAAGTATGCCTTAAATACTCACAGCTCTTTTAACGGGGTGGACTTCATTCATGCATTTCATTCAAAGATAATAATTTAGACCTGAATCAGTGAACGATTATCTCTGATCCAGTATATCCAATAGTATTATTCTCGAGATGTCATGACAGATTTATACGTGCGCCAGCCACCACACACACGGTAAATCTTCGGCCCGCGTTTTCCAAACTAACAATCTAAGGAATGTGAATCCAATACCCTACCAATCAGGCTATCCCGACCTACACAATACTTGGTAATTCCCTTTAAAAGAAATAATTTAAATTAAATTTTGAAACGTTAGGTTATTTTTGAACAGTGTAAATGCTCGTTGAAAAAAAATAACGCTCAAAAATGTATCATTAACATGCTAAATGAAACAGTTATAGTGTTTTTACCATAATAATGTTTACAGGTTGGCATGATATTTTTTTAAATGCATGATGCTACATGTTTGAAAAAAATCAAGGTGACTTTTCTCCAGAACAGATAGATGGACTTGAAGTTATTCGAAGTTAGAAGTAATTAATTTTGGGTAAGATCACTATGAGAGATTACAAAGAAAGAATGTAAAGATTCAGACTTTTAGACTAGAGGATGACTTTAATTAAAACAATTAGATTTCTTTTATTAAATTCTTCAATAATTTAGGAACACATCAGGGTACATTTTTATAACTTTTAAAAAGTTAATATTATTTATTTTTTAATGATATTCATATCATTTCTATGCAATATATGTCTCTTTTTCATTAATGTTTGAACATATATTGAAATATATTTCACAAAATAATTTTCGTTATTTTAATAATTATAGATATGCGGTAGTTATAATAATGTTAAAAACATTTTTATCTTCAGATTATCGTTGTTAAAATTCAAAGTAAATTTTTAAAAGATATATAACAGTACACGAATCGAATCTAAACTATTGTTTCATACAATATTTTGAGCTAATGTTGGAAAAGTCTAAATCTACTTTCTAAATTTTCCCCCTGACTTTTTCTCAGACATGATAATAAGTAAATTGTTTTTATATAAATCTATTTTATATATATTATATATTTTTTATTTATATTTTATATATTATATCTATTTTATATATTATATCTATTTTATATATTATATATATTATATATATATTTATTTATATTTTATATATTATATATTTTTTATATTTATATTTTACATATTATATCTATTTTATATATTATATATATATATTATATATTTTTATATTTATATTTTATATATTATATCTATTTTATATATTATATTTTCTATTATTTCTTTCTCAAAAGTTAGGATTTCAAGCATCTCCACAACTCTATAAATTTACTTTGACTTTATACTTTTTAGTATACGAATAATAAGAAAAAAAATGCGTTGTAGCTATCAAAAAAATAAACTGTCTGCAAAATATTTCTAAACGAATAGATTACTTATTCTACAGTTTAGGAATTGTAAAATGTATTGAGAAATTATTATACGAAATCTGAAAAAAAATATCCGTTTTATTTTATTATATGAAGTCTTTCGTAAGAAAGTTCAGAATTTCAGAAAACAGTAACATGTAATTATGGCAAGTAAAGGTCGTGGAATAAACCCGCGATGCTAAAGCAAATAGCCGAGTAACATAAACACAATACTAAAAGTATACTTCAGTATCGTAAATGTTATTTATCTTAGGAAGTTAGCGCCACAGTACTCCCCCACCAGTGAGTCGGCGGAGAGACGAGCGATTTTTAAAGAGCTAAGCGTTATGACGAACGTGTGAGTTGAAACATCATGTGAATGTGATGAATTTGTTTGGTTGATGCGTCAAGTAAATCTGACGACTTTTGCTGCGGGTAGATGGCGCCACGACAGTTGCACAAAGGTTCCTTGCAAAGGTCACCACTTTGGCAGATGAAGGTCGAGGTTTGAACCTGTGACGCTAGGACGTATCCGAGTAATATAACCACAATATTAAAAGTATATATCAGTATCATAGATGTTATCTGGCTTATGAAGCTAGCGCCTTATGATCATTTAAAATAGTATTAAAGCGTATATAACATAAAAGCAATATAACATGTAAAGCGTATATAACGCATATATAACTGTAAACGTACGTATGTAACATAAACATATATAAACAAATATTAAAATAAATGTAACTTCCAAAAATGGGCATAGAAATAAAATTCTAATGGTTTTATAAAACAATATGTTCAACATTAAAAATAATGAATAAAAAAACATAATTTTGAAAAAAATTGATTTTTTAAAAGTAGATACGTACCTTAAAGAATCCCAATGTACATATCAGTATGCAAATATTTAAAAAATACTTTGATTTTGTTTATTTATTTATTTTGTATAAATATTTCTAAATTATTACAAATATAATGATCTAAATTCATATCATTTCTTCTTCAAAAACTTTATTGATTAAATTTTCTTGGATACTTATGGACGTATTCAAAATCTAGTATTTAGATTTTGAGCCTGGTAATATGGCATCAATGATTATCAGGAACAAAAAAAATAACCCTCCAATTCTAGATACCAAAAGGTTAAAGAAAGGCTAAATATGTACGGTTAAAAAACAAAAAGCTAAAAGGAAATGTTCATTGATACATTTTTTAGTTCTAACCTAGTACGATAAAACATATACAGTTGTGATTAAACAATGGAAGAAAAGCATTTCGATTAAAAAGTGAAATTAATTTCAAATTTTATTTAAATTAGCATTTAAAATTAATTAAAACTCAACGAAAAAATATATTAAAATAAAGTTGACGTCACTAAAAAATTAATTTTGTAAATTTTAAGATAATGTAAAATTCTTTTTTCCGTAATGATATATGCCGAAATTACAATGGAAAAATGCTTCAACTTCTTTTCATCACTTTTAAAAGAACATATAAAATTTTAATAGTGCAATTCATTCTTCCAAGTGCTAAGGATCATATACGTAACACACACTCAAATTCTTCAAGAAACATGGAATTATTTAAGGTAAAAGCAATATGCATATACAATCTATAACAAAACAAATCGACCCACCAAGAAGCAATCATCCGATTGCTTTGAAATTTCGTATGCATGAGTGTTTTGACCAGATATGCAAATGATTTGATTTTGGTGTCCAATAAATGAATAGTATGATCTCCCGCCCATCGGAACTGCGTATCCAGCAGCTGTATATATGGAACAGTTCTTCAACGGTTGTTAAAAATTTCATTTTGATTGCGATTCAGATTACCTTTCAACAACTTAAAATATAGCCTCGCCGCAGGGTTCATGTTCATTACGAACAACTATCAGAGTTTGACAGAGGTCGTGTCATTAGATTGAAAGAGGCCGGTTGGACAAATCGGAGAATCGCTCGTCATTTGAGTCGAAGCGATGCGGCGATTCGAGGATGCTGGTAAGTATGGGTGGAAAATGGCTGAGTTCAGCGTCAGGGTGGTAGCGGTTGACCTAGGGCCCTACAACAGATCGTGAGGACAGAGTGATAGTCCGATCAGCTGTCACAGCGCCTTCTTCATCCCTATCAACCATCAGACGTTCAACCCAAACACCAGTGTCCACCATGACCATTCACAGACGGTTGAGATGGCGAAATCTACGCTCCCGCCGACCGTTACGCCACCCGCCACTCACGCCTGCTTACTACCGAGCCAGATTACAGTGGTGCGTGGCTCGATCAGGTTGGAAGGATGCCGATTCCAATATTTACAGATTCCTATAGAACAGGTCAAGATGAATATTTTATGCATGATATGTGGGATCCCCAAAGGAGGATACAAGAATTGCTCGTATTGCCCGAAATCTGATCGTCCTGGGTTCGAATACTGGTTCGGACAGGGTTGTTCTTCATCTTTTCCATCTGTGAGATGTGTGAATGTGCCCCCCTCCCCCTGTATAAAGCAACTGCGTAAGCGAATGTGATAAGTGACAAACTAGTACGAACTCTTGAACCCAGATGGCACTACTTAAAACAAGAGACGCATCCTCGACTTAAAAGTGTCACTAGAAACAACAACATTAATTACGAATTTGACAGTTTGTATTCCAAATTATGATGCATACGACGATTTCTGGACAGGGAAGCTTCCCTATATACCTGGGGTCAAAAAAACATAAACGGAGGTACCAAGATCAATACGTTGTTGTTGTTGTTACTTTTGGCACTTGCCATGGACAAGCCCCACTGATACATCAGAAGATACCATAAACCTTTTTAGGGGGTGGACTTCATTCATGCGTATTCATTCACTCATCTATCATAATTTATCATAATTTAAACCTGGACCAGAGAACGATCACCTTTGACCCAGTACCCCCAGTCGTATTACTCTCGATATGGAGGACTTTGAGACCACGAACAGATTTAACGAGTGCTAGGCGCCACACACTCGGGGAATCTTTCGGCTGTTAAGTTTTGAATTCGTAACCTAAGGAGTACGAGTCCAACGCTCTACCAACCAGGCTATCCCGGCCCAGAAATACGTAAAAAACATAACCGATTATTGTTTTATGCAAGATGGCGTTAGACCTTATTGTACTCAGCGAAACTTCGATCTCTTAGCTGAGCATTTTCACCGTAAACTGATCGGATTGAATTCTATTACGAAAAAAGATTTTACTTCCCGGATCTTAACCCTTGCGACTTTTTATAGGGACGTTTGAAAGACGCAGTGTATCTTACATAGCCCTCAACATTGGGCAAAATGAGAGCAACAATTAAAATCAAGGTCAAGAAAATTTGAATACATTCTTTGTAGAATTCAGATTTGGTTATCTGAAATCAAAATTAAAATTTCAAAAATTTGTTGAATTTAAAGTTCTCATTAAACACTGACTTTCATCTGCTGCTTTTTTTCTCATTTTTTGAAATTTTCATAACACAATCTTCACACATTAATTAGACTGCAATGCTGTATTCGGTGACCTTACATGTTATACATCAAAATACTCGCTTGCCCTGTTCTAGCCGAATCTGTAATTATAAGACGTTGCACACTTTGTGAAACACCCTGTATATGCGAAGTTTCGTGCTGTTTATTTATAAAACAATGATTCCTTAAACCTGCTTTTAGAATGAGTGTCTATTTTTAAGAACTATATTTTTATCTACTCATCAGGAGCTGTTTATTGACTTTCGAAGAGTTCATTTTAATCTTCTTTCCTTTTCCCCCTTTTCATGAAAATCTCCGAAAGTGTATTTTAAAAGAAAGCTCTTCGTCGGAAGCTACATTGTTCTGCGTCGTAATGACTCCGAAATTCGAGCTCCACTATTAACCTAATTAATTTGCATTTCACTAATTAACTGATCGATTGTAAAATAAGAAGCGAAATAAAGATTTAAAATAAGAAAACAAAATTTAGAAAGAGGGCCACCGCAAGAGAAAGGGTTGAGTCAAGTACGGATGTCAATTAGTTTGAGAATTTTAGAAGCTTGCGATATTTAAAAACAGAGTTTTAATTAATTTCAACTCTTGTTTCAGTTAGTTGATGAGAATGTTAAGTTAATCAATATTTTATCATCTAATTTTTATATTTTTTATCAAGGATTAAAAATTATTAAAATAATATAAAATATACTTTTTTAATTAATACTATTAGCTCTCTCTCTCTTTCTCTGTATAGATAGATAGATAGATAGATATAGAGATAGATATAGATAGATAGATAGATATATGGATATATAGATATATTATATATGGATATATTCTATATGGATATATAAATATAGATAGATAGATAGATCTTGTTCAAATTTTCAATCATTAATAAAATACTTTTTATTCATTCAATCAAGTTCAAGTAAATTTTTTAAAACTTGTAATGGATGACATTTGATGTTAATACAGTTTTTTCAAGTATTAATTCATTGACGTTTTATTAATTAATTAAAAACTAATTTTCTCGCCTTTATAGTAGTTGCCGTTTTTCGGTCGCGATACTCTGGTTGGTAGGGGGTTGGATTCGCATCCCTTGTGCTGCGAGTTCGATTCTGATCGCAAAGTTCCGCATGTCCAAAGGGGATACTGAGTCAAAGGTGATGGTTATTCATGGTGCGCATGGGTTCATACCCTCAGATGCTATTGTGCCACATCTTCCGTTGTAAAGCGGAACACCAGAAAAATAATTGTAATTATTTAATAAAAAGTAACTAAAATAAAAAATTTCCTAATATTCAAAGTAGGAACTGATTTTTAAAAAATGTTTTTTTATTAATTACTTTTTAGCTGTACAGCTTTGATTGGAAGTATTGTCATAAACAGTTTTGGATTGTCTCCCCAGAACTTTCTCGCATATTTCAGTTTTATCTCAAAAAACGCATTAACGTACAATAGTTGCGAAATATCAACCCGTGGTGAGAATTTATCATTAATATCAGGCATGTGGATAAAACTATTAAAAAATGGAATTAGTTTTAAAAGTGCATTTTTTCCAACTAATTGGAAAAAATTTGACATGCAACTACAATTGTAGCCACAGAATAGCATATAAAATTTGATATATTTAAATCATTGCGTTTTTAACTAACCCGTTTACGTGCTTTTGGAAGTATAGTCAGTCAACTCCTAGTTTGATTCGGCTCAAAATTTAATTGATATATTCATTAAACAATGTCTATTTATCCATCTGGTTAACAGATGGACACGTAAACTTCTTCTAAACGGAATTTGATCAAAATTTGATAAAAATATAAATATATGATTTAAATGTCATATATCAAATTTCATTGCCTAGCTTATAAAAGTTTTGACTTGTATTTGTAACTGAAAAACAAATGATGCCATTCGAATTTGAACTCAGAGAGGACAATAATCACGAGGATTCTTTAAAATCTTGAGTTCTTCATGAGTACAAATGTTTCTCTATACTTCGAATATGGGAAATTTTAAAAAAAGAATCATTTACTCCAAGGACATTGTAGAAGCTAGAGAAATCTTACATTACAATTAATTAAAAGGAGGCATTTAATTATTTTGACTTTAAAATATTACCATCTTTTAAGTAATCAGACACTGGTTAATGTTGTAGGATCAAGTCAAACCCACTACAATGACGAAATGAATCTCTAATAGAAATAGATTCACTTTCTCCTGTAACGTCAATTAGGATTGAACCTCAACTCTCACTTCTTACAGTGATATGATACCTGCCATTTAATTACCCCAAATGCCTTATCAGTTAAGGTGGAAAGCTTACACAATTATTGAAAATACAAATCTAATCATGGGCATATCATACAGGGCAATTAATACTGGTTTGAAATTGTAAATGTTTTTTTAGTATTCTTGTGAGAACAATGAAAGTGTTGCTGCTCTCTGGGCTATCGCCGATGACGGTTTATACCTCCACGAAGGTGAAATTTCAGGAGTTATTATGGCTTTTTTGTACTTTGACAAATGAGCCCAATGTTATTTATTGTGGTGACGTCACATATTGTTTCACTTTTCAGGTAGGTAATTATTACTACTAAAGACTAAAAAAATCTTAATCATTTTTATATTAATGTTATGAAAATAAAGTGCTCTACATCTTCATTTATATATTTTTCAGAAACAATGTTTCTTCCAAACATTCATTAAAAACAAATGATTTTTTACAATCTGTAAATAAATTATAAATTAGGAAGTATATATTATTTACCAATTGTGTTTAGTTGTCAATTCAGCGCTTTTCTCATATAATAACAAAAAAAATTTGGACAAATAACGACATGCAAATTAATAACAAAATAAATTCGCTTTAATTCTCAAAGGGGTAAAATCTGGTTTTGCTGGGTTAGCCCTTTGCGGTCCGATGTCGAGTGTGACTCGACATTCAAGACTGTGCATCATTTTGGCGTCTTATGTATTTATTTTTTCAAATTTAATCGTTAAAAACGCCTACATAATGGTTAAGAGATGCAGATTAATTTTTCAAAGAAATGCGACCTAAAGAATTATATGTATTTATTTTTCATAGCAATAAGCAATTCTTTGGATTAGGTGAATAATTTTGCATCTAATTATTTTTCGGACTGCAAAGGGGTTGATTCTTAGAGCTGCAGAATATATAGATTAATTTAGAAAGCAAATATTGATATTTTACTTAGTATTTCTACTTAGTCCTCGAAAATATGTTTTATGCTTTTGAAATACTTGAAGCAAAAGCATCCTTAACGCCTTAACCAAAATAAAAATTTACTGACATTTAAAGTAGGTAATATTTTTTAACAATTTTTTCAATGCATTTGTTACAATTACCTGAATTTTATAATAAATAATTCCAATTATGATATTAAATATATTTACTTAATAAAAATTAATTTATTTTATTGAAAAATAGATGCAAGAATTCGGTGCTAAAGAGCACCAAATTTTTAAGAAATAACATTTCAAGTGATTATTGTAATTTTTTTCAATTTTTAAACGATTGATTGTATCTTCTGTTATTTAAAAACGAAAGTAGTAGATTATTTCTTTTTATTTATTACTACATTTTTTTATTTTATGATTTATTATTATTTCTTTATTACATTATTATGTCACCCATTTTGCTGGGGGGGGGGTCGTTTGATTCATTTAAAATGCATATAAAATCTTTAGTTTCACATTTAAAATAAAAATTATAGAATTATAGTAATTTAACTAGAAAAA
>JAOUZG010039685.1:118124-152909 GCA_026289955.1 Argiope argentata
ATATATATATAAAATCAAGGTAATATTGAATTTTTTTTATCGTTGTGTTATTGTGCGCTGTGGTTTTTTACCAACTGACCAGATAGTCAATAAAGTTTATTACTTGGATATTTTATGCGTTTGCATAATCTCTTTAATCTAAAACGCTCAGAATTCTGCTAATGGGGATAATAATTGGGGATGAGATTTTTGGTGTCAACAAAAATCTGTAAGGCAAAAATAAAAAATCTCTACGCGAAAAAAATGAAATTATCTGCACGAGCATCTCAAAAAAATCAACTTTTAAAAACGTGTTGCCATGGCATTTACAAAAGCTCTGATTTTAAAAAAATTAATTACTACAGGAGATGAAATCTAGAAAAATGTCATTTTGAGCACGTGATTATATGAAATGAAATAAATAGGAAAAGTATTTTGGGTGCAACACTAAAGTGACTCATTCAGTAAAACCATTAAAATGAATAAAAAAGTAACTTAACTTGCACGAGCACGTGGTGCTTGGCCGTTCAAGAAATGATATTTTGACATGATTTATTGAAATATGCATTGCAGACTTCATTTTAATCTTTATTGTTTATTGTTGTGATATTGTGTGTTATGATTTCTTACCAACTGCTCAGGCTGTAAATAAAGTTTATTATTTGAGTGTTTTACGCGTTCGCATGATTTCTTTTATCTAAAGCACTCATAATTGTGCTAACAAAACTCATTTTGTTGTTGTTTTTAACTATGATATTGAACTTACTCAAAAGCAATTATTTTGCCAGTGGCAATGAGTTTTTAATCAAGCGTCCAGATGCTCGAGCTTCCCATTTAATTGATAATTCACCTTTTGACGTTTTTTTTTATTATTATTTCTTCTGTTAAAATTATTTCCCCGTGACCTTTAATTTTAGTTCTTTAATTTGATAAATGAAAATTTGAAAGTTGATAAAGGGTTTTCACAAAAAGGACTTTAAAGCATATGTAGTAATTGGGAAAAAAGTGACCAGAAATTTCCCTTTTTTTCACAATTACTACATATGCTTTAAAATAATAATATACTTCGATTGCATAAAAATCAGAGTAGATCAAGAATATGCAAAAAATTTGGACTTATAAATTGGTAGATTATTTTTTTTTATTTTATGTTTCGATTTTGTAACCATAGTGACGCATAATAACAGATCATAAAATTATTTTAATCGAATATTTGTGCCTCGGACATTTTTTCTTCCAATTATACTAAATCCAATTAATAGACTGTTTAAAAATTTAGATTTCTAAATTTTTACAACATGACAGTTATTAACTCAGCAACTTATAATAAAGGGGACGCGTGTACAGAGCGACACCTGGTAGAAAATATTGACGTAAATTATAATTCTCGCATTATTTAAAGCATTTTTTTCGATTCAAAATGTATTTCTGACTGTTTGGAAATAGATAAGGGCTTCACTTACAGCCGAAATCTTGCATATTTCTTTAGTGATCAGTTTAAAAATTTACTATAATGTTTTTAGGTCTGATTTTGAAAAATATATGGTTTGATCCATTTCTTTATTTTTTTTTCTGTCAGGAAACTTTTGATATTTTTGTCAACTAATGAAACATCGGAAGAAATTTCTCCGATCTTTTTTGTATATTCTCTACTGAAAATGTTATAACTTCACATAAAATTGGATCTTGGGCCAGGCTGTGAATCCGTTGTTTGCATTGTAGAACAACAACAGAAACAAAATGTAGATTTTGACTTGAATTTAGTCTTTTCACTTAATCTAGCGTCTATTTTTTGGTGATTTATTGCTAATCTACAATTAATATATAAGCATTAGAAAATCAAATGCGAATTTCGGAAGTTTTGTCCCAGTCAATTAAAATCAAAATATGAAATGAAACTACAATTTTAATCACATATCATATACCAAATTTCATTTATTTAAATTGTTGGATTTATAAATACGTACAAAAATATAGATCAACAGGCGGTTAATTTTCAATCAGATTTTGTTGGAAATTTTATTCCTATCTACATATTAGAAACTATAAATACGTACAAAAATATAGATCAACAGACGGCTAAAGAGCGATTAGATTTTGTTCTTAATTTTATTCCTTTCTACATATTAGAAGCTAAACTTATAGACGAAATTTTACTGGATTTATAAATACGTACAAAAATATAGATCAACAAACGGTTAATGTGCAATCCGATTTTGTTGGAAATTTTATGCCTATCTAAATATTAGAAGCTAAACTTATGTACGAAATTTTATTTATCTAGAAGCCTACTTTTTGTGGTTATCGTGTTCACTTGTAATTAAAATTTCAAACAGACAGATTTCTTCAGACTGGAATAATTTGATTTTTAAAAAAAGCTAAAGATTTGGTATAAGAATTGTGTACCAGAAATCATCAATATATCTCAGATTATTTTCTAACTATTATTTTCATAGAAAAATAGACAGAAATATTTTCTAAAGTGCGTTATCGAACTCAGAGAAGACTGATATGTGAAATTTGTCAAAATTTCGATTTCTAAATTTTTGTGATTTACAACACTTTTTCTTTGTGTACTTCACATGAAAAAAAGCAAAAACAAAATCTTGCACTTTTACATGATGTTAATACAAAAAAAATCTTTGATAAGTTTCGCATATTTGAAAACATATCAAATTCAAGAAAATCACATCACAAAGAAAATGAGTGACTAAGGATGTTAAATATCACAAAACTCACACATTCATGAGAGACATGAATGTTCATAAGAAATATTTCAACAGTTCTGATATGAATGTTCAAAAGAAATGGTTCAACAATTTTGACATGAATGTTCATAAGAAACGGTTCAACAGTTCTAACATGAAAATTTTATTCCGAATGTAACCATGCTGTGAATTCATATGACAAATGAACAAATATTATCGTTGTAATTTTAGAAGAAATATTTTTACTGTATCAAATCATATTAAAAACCAAATTCTTTATCCGGAAGAAATTTATTGATAATTTTAGTTCCTACAAAAAAGGAATATGGTATTTTAAAAGATAAGAATATGAAGTTTATACCTTATTCATAGTTACCAACAAAAAGCATATTTTCTTTTAAAGAATATACTGATGGTTAATTCACTTTGTTTTCATATGATCCAAAAAAACTGAGTTCCAAATTTTTTGCAAAGAATTTTGATTTTTTTTAATACAAATAAACTAAAAGCCGATTTTGAAAACTATTTAATCAAAGAATGTAGAAATCAGTAAATGATTGAATGATATAGCATTAATTTCACTTTCGAATTTGGGTGAATCTTAACAAATTATACGATAGTTGAGTTGATTCAAGAAATGTTGAAAATATCCTTATTCGAGTTTCTTTGAGAAATATTTTGACAAAATTTCAAATCGTCAATTATTTCAATTCTGAAATTATTTTAGTTCATTTCGTGTGTGTGTGTGTGTGTGTGTGTGTGTGTGTGTGTGTGTGTGTGTGTTCTGGTATAATGCAGTATTTATATTAACAGGTGTTCGTAAATTCTACTTACTGATCCTAAAAATATTTACCAATTATATAGTTTTAAAGTGCTATTTATTTTTATACATTTCAGTATCAAAATTGAATCTTTGTTGCTATCTTCCATTTAAAAAATATGCTTTTTCTAGATGTGATGATTTCAAGACTTAAAATTTTTTATTTCGAATTTTTGGATATATCAAATTTTTATTAATGGCCGTCAATTTCGAATAAACCAAGTTCATTTTTAAAAAAAATCATGAACAAAATTATTTAAGATTATTTCCACAAACTTAAAAACAATGTAAATCTGTGAAAATCTTTAGATAATCTTATATTTATTTCTTTGAAGAACAAAAGTAACATTTCAAGGTCTTTGTAAAACAAAACTCTACTTAAAACAATAGAAAAGAACAATCTTCTTTATCAAGAAGTGAGCGACTTGAATCTTCATTATTCTTTCAACTTTTCAATCCAAATCTCCTTCCCATGAAGCAAAACATTTCCCCCCATTTTTATTGCCCCTAAAATGTGTCCTTGAAACCTCGAGTCAAAAGCGGTCACAAAAACATCCATAATCTTCTAACCAGCAATCATCGACCAATAATTACATTACGTAATCCAACAATTAACCTGGCTAATATTAGCGCGGTGTCAACAAAGCTCAACAATTGATTAATGCTCGACATCACCTCGAGCCGGTATGACCTGCTGGCGATCGGCCGCTTACTTATTAATGTGCGAACATTACCCGGAAGGAATCTAGGATGTCTGTCTGGCCGGTCTGAACTTCCTACCAGACGATCAAACCCTCTGGACGGCGGCTGACCCGAGGGTCCAAAGACATTCGATCGGAAGGTCAGCGGCAATTTTCCCTCGCCTCTACCATCACTTCAAAAACACCGCTCCTGATGCATAAATTAAGATGGAAGGCTTGGATGAAAAATTCGTTTTGAAATAACTTTTGCGGATAAAAGCAAACGATACTTTTTGCGTCCAAATTTTCGCATGAAAATCGGTTGCGAAATTTTAAATTATATTTGGAATCTATACATTTAGTGATAACATACATATTTTTATCATGTCAGAACATAATGTTGATTTTGGGATGAGGTATTGTGGCATCAATAAAAATCGGTAGGCGAAAAATTGAAATTTTATTATGTGCACGGGCATCTTAAGAAATCAGCTTTTAATAACACATTTCCATCGCATTTATAAAAGCTCTTATTTAAAAAAATAAGATCATGACTACAGCAAATAAAACCTAGAAAAATGTCATTTTGAGCACGTGGTTATGTGAAATGAAATAAATATGAAATGTGATATTTTTTTAAAAAATAAATGCGAGACAAAGTTTTTTGCGTTCGTTTGCAATACTAGAGTGACTCATTCAGTGAAACTATTAAAAATGAATAAACATATAATTTAACTTGCACGAGCACGTGGTGCTTGGCCGTTCAAGAAATGATGTTCTAATATGACACATTGAAATATGCATAGAATATTTCTTTTTAATCTTTTATAATAATCATTTTTTTACGATTAGATGGAGAATAATGTCAATATCATTCCTATATTTTAAATGAAGCGCAAAAATAAATGCAATATACAATTATTTCTTCAGCATTTTCTGATTTTAAAATACTTTACTGAATTATATCATTAATTTTATGTAACAGAATTAATGAAAATGTTGAAAAGTCATGATTAATTGAAAGTCATTTCATATAATCATGTGCTCAAAATGACATTTTTCTAGGTTTTATTTGCTGTAGTCATTAACTTATTTTTGTAATCAGAGCTTTTTATAAATACATTGGCAACGCGTTATTAAAAGCTGATTTTTTGAGACGTTCGTGCTGATAATAAAATTTGTATTTTTCTTCTACGGAGTTTTGTTGACCCCAAAACCCGCATTCCAAAAACAACATCATGTTCTGACATGATAATTAATCATTTGTTCTATTTTGACAAATAATATATCGTTAAATTAAAAGAATTTTTTGAATCTCACAATGTTGGCAATGTTATTCTTGTAATACATACATATATACATACATACATACATACATACATACATACATACATACATACATACATGTGTGTGTGTGTGTGTGTGTGTGTGTGTGTGTGTGTGTGTGTGTGTGTGTGTGTGTGTGTGTGTGTGTGTGTGTGTGGGTGTGTGTGTGTGTGTGTGTGTGTGTGTGTGTGTGTGTGTGTGTGTGTGTGTTTCGAAAGACATTGAGAAAAAGACAAAATCGATTAACTATTAATTAGCTGAAAAATTAACCAATTTCTGACCTTTGAACGGATAACAAAGATCCCCTTCTTTTCTGAAGTGCCCTTGTAATAATTTCATTAAGATCGGATTAAAATTGTAGATTTGTAAAAGAGAGAACATTCATCTTCACTTATATCTATACTCATTATCTATTATATTTAATCTCTGTGTATTATCTTCACTATTATACTATTACTATATTATATTTACTATTATATACTATATTATATTTACTATTGTATTATTACTGTATTATATTTTATACTATTTATTATTACTACATTATATTTAATCTATATCTATTATCTTTACCCATTACCTATTATATTTAATTTGTTGCATTTTTGAAAAGATCCCTCAGTGCTACGGGAACATAGCACCCAATTATTTACTGAACATCACTGAGAGAACATATTAAACTTGAAACGCGTTCTATATGATGTTACAGTCAGTTATAGAGTCTCATTTTGAAGGAGAAAATTTACATACCGAGACTATCAAAGGCAACAAGTTGATTACAGTTGACACAGTGAACGACATCCTATTTAGACTGTCCAGCTGAATCAAAATTGGTTCCCTCTACAAGATGGCATTTAATGAGCTCAGTAATTTCAGGTTTACAAAGGAAGCTCTCAAAATCTTTAATGTTTGGATGATTTCATTGTTGAAAATGAATATATATAGCATTTTAGAGTACTTTTCCTTTACATAAAAGATAATGTGCAATTAATTTAAAAGAGGATATTAAAATGCCATTGAGCTTAGAGCTAAGACCTTGTATATCTTCATATTATTTCATATTATAGGCTGGAATGGCCTGGTTTTTAGAGCGTTGGACTTGTACACCTTAGGTTGCGGGCTCGAAGCTTACTGGCCAAAAGATTCCCCGAGTGTATGGAGGCTTGCGCTCGTTAAATCTGTTCGTGGTCGCAAAATCCTTCATTTCGAGAGTGATACCACTGAGGGTACTGCTTTCAGAGGTGATCGTTCTCTGTTCCAGGTCTAAATTACGATCTGAGATGTATGAATGAATATGCATGAATGTAGTCCGCCCCCTAAAAAGGGATGTGACGCGTGAGCAGCTAAGTCGTACTCTTGACCCTAGATGGAGCTACTTGTAAAACAAAGAGACGCATTTCTTAGGCTTAAAATCTGCTGATCGTATCAGCGGGGGCTTGCCCACGGCAAGTGCCATTAGTCAAAACAACAACACATCTCATATTATATCTCCATGTTAACTAGTGATAAACTATTATTTGGCGAAAATGACTATATACCAAAGCTGTTGGGAAACATTTTGAACTGTCAAATCATACTATATAGTTTGAAGAATGAAATCTCCAAATTGGCGAGATTTTTTTCTTGTCGCCTTTTGGTCGCCGTTAACAACCAAAAAATGTCGATTTTCATGCTATTTGCATCATGCTTATTATTAAACGCTCAGTAAGCGTAATGATCTGAGGTTTTATAAAAGAAAAAGATGAGATCAGAATTCCTAAACATGATATAGAATATGTGTGACTATCCGCTAATACGATTAGTAGATTTTAAGCCTAAGAAATGCGCATCTTTGTTTTACAAGTGGCGTCATCTAGGGTCAAGAGTACGACTTAGCTACATACACGTCACAACCCTTTTTAGGGGGCGGACTACATTCATGCAAATTAATTCATTCATCTCAGATCGTAATTTAGACCTGGAACAGAGAACGATCAACTCTGACCCAGTACCCCCAGTGATTTAACTCTCGATATGGAGGACTTTGCGACCACGATAGATTTAACGAGCGCCAGTCGCCATACAGTGGGAATATAAATGCCCAAAATTGCGTTAATGAAATACTCGTTTCTAGATTGCTGTCTTCCGCGTGTGATCGTTTCACAAGATAACGAAGAATTTATATCTCAGCAGGAATAAGATACACGGCATGCTGTCATCGTATGTAAAAACTGCTTTGAAGACACTAATCGCATTTCACTAATAGAAAAGCCTGTGAATACCTCAGACTTAAAATGAAAGAAAAATCCATAAGGGTAACCAAAGGAGATACATAGAAACCAGCAGTCAACAAAAATTAATTAAAGGAATAATTCAAATAAGGTTGTTGTTACTTATAACACTTGTTTATACAAGTTTACTGACAAAGTGAAGGATTTTAAACTGAGAATGTGCAGTAGCTCCTGAAGGTAAGCACTCCAGAGCACCCGAGGGCAGAAGTATGATTTTTAGCTGGTATCCTGGCATAAGGGTACTTCGTCTTCCCCTTGATCTGGGTTTCCTGGTTCGAGTCCCAGTTGGGGCATGGTTGTTGTTCTGTGTTCTATCTGTAAAATATATGAATGTGCCCCCCCCCGTAAAAAGGGGCTGTTCAAGTGACTATGATGAGTGTGTAGCTCTTGGCTACTCTTGGCCCTATAATACAAGAGAAGCTGATTTGGCGGAAATCACTGACTCTTTCGGCTCTTTCGGTGCTCGCTGGTGCCTCGGCGAAGCTTGTCTATGGCAAGTGAGGAACAACACTCAGACACTCGCTTGTACATTTTTTTTATGGAGGGGAAAGAGCTCTTTCACACACTGCGCAGATAGAACACAGGGAGAACAACCAACCAGAATCTGGATACCCAGACTATGGGGAAGACGCACGACTTCTAGGCCAGGATGCCGGCTCAAAGAAGGCATCATGATATAAAAGCTAAAGAACTAAAAGCACTAGTGATTTCCATTGGACGACTTTACAATGCCCTAATTGATGCAAAAAGTTATCCAACTAAATATTATTGACTGTCATATGTCAGAATATTTTAATATGCATTATGAATAAGATTTTTTCTTTAACTTTCTCGTATGCGTAGTACCAGACAGAACATATTATAATCCCTAAAAAATTCGAATTAAATATTTTGACGAATTTCCAAGTACTACACCTCCCTCAGTTCGAAAAACGTGTTTTTGAAAAGTTTCCGTCTGCCTGTAGCAAAGATAACTCAAAAATGCTTTTCAGTTCGACAGTTGAAACTTTGTGTATAATCTTTGCACCAAACTAGCAGATTTTGGTCATCATTTTATTAAAATATGTCCAGAAGTCTATCCGTTTGTCTGCATATAAATTAACACAATAACTATAAGACTGTGAAAACTAGATGGCTGAAATCGACAACATAAATTCAATATCTATAGTGGAGACATATGTTCAATTTTGAACTAAATCCAACAACAGGCTGGCTGTGTGCCTGTCTGTTCTTTCAGAATCATGTAAATACGATAATTCAAAAGTACAATAATTTAATTATATCATTGGCATGGGATTTTGATAAAGCTTTATATTGAATTTTGATTTAATTGGTTCCGAAAAACGTGTATAAAGTTTCTCATACAATTAACCACATGCAAATGTTTAATCGCTAAAACTCGCCAAGAATGAAAAGATAGATTCAGTAAAAATCATTAATTCATGCCAAAAGTTAATATTTCTTAAATTTTGTATGTCAGTGTCATGCAAGGTATTCACTGGTCTGTGAAGTTTATAAAAAAGAATACTAGAAACTTTGGGGGAGTAGTCCCCCTTCTACAGGGTTTTTTTTGCAAATGTTGCTTAGCTATAAATTTAATTATAATTAATGTTTAATTATAAAATTTATTCCCCCCCAAAAAAATCCCTTTATTACAAAATAACTTTCCCAACGTTCAAATCGTCAGTAAAAGAAATTTTTATCCTGTGAGAACATGTTTTTTTTTCAAGTTTTTGAAGCCTTAAATTATGCAGACAACAAACTGGCAATTCATCGCTTTTGATGCATCAATTTTTTGCTTTTAGGAATAATAGAAAATAATTCAGAAGATTGTCGCATTTGACGATTTATAACCAACTAAAGTTACAACTTTATTTCCAAATTATTCATTATCTGAATTCTTATGAATTTTCTTAATTAATTTAATTTCTTAAGCATTTAAACCTGTTTTAAACAATAAAGATTACCAGATTACGCACGTGTCGGTAATTAGAAAAACGATTGTTTATTTACACTCAAAATCGGTCGAGCTTCGAACCTTTGTTTATTAGATAGAAAACTTGAAAATGGAAGTTTAAAAAAACTATCATTATATATATATAGATAAATAGAGAGAGAGAGAGAGAGAGGTTTACAGAGACCGATAGAGAAGTCTCTTGATTGTTTCAAACCGGTTTAAACTGATTAATGACTTAAAATAATTAAGACAAATAATGACAAAAATAATAATGATCTCACATGATAATTTGGAATTTGAGATCGAAGATTTCATTTTTTCAGTTCCTACAATTAGCTCATGCTCTCCCTATACATATATGTGTTGTTCAAATTTCCAATCATTAATAAAATACTTCCCATTCATCCATTCAAGTCCAAGTAAATTTTTTTTAACTTGAAATGAATGACATTTGATATTAAAACAGTTTTTTTTTCAAGCATTAATTCATTAATTTTTATTAATTAGTTAAAAACTAATTTTCTTGCCAAAATTCTTCATTTCCCCATCGTTAAATAAGTAACGAATTCAATTTATTTTTTTTTCCTAACTAATGGGGCTGAGCTTAACATGTTTTTCATCATGTGGTCGATTATTTCAAACGATTATGTTTATTTTCTTAATGTTTGATGTATTTAAAATTAAACATTGTTAATTTATCGATTTTTCGGATCATTTTGAAGTTCTTTTGAATTAAAGTGACACAGAATTTAAAAAAAAAATTAGAATATTCTAATCTGTATTGTCTACCCCAACTGGTGTAGAAAATTCACTCATTTTGCTTTGTCACAATTGGTTTTGAATCTTCAATTGTGAAATTTAACTCTAGTATAATTTTTTGATCAATAATTTTTAGTAATTGCTTTTGTAAGGTCGGGATAGCCTGCTTGATAGGGCGTTAGATTTGCATCTCTTGTGCTACGAGTTCGAAACTGCCAGGTGAAGTCTCTGCGTCTATGGCGGACATTAAATCTGTCATATTCACAAAGTTCTCCTTTGTCGAGCGTAATGCCACTGGGGATCCTTGGTCAGAGATGATAGTTCTTTCTTTCGGATTTAAATTATGATCTATGGATGAATGAATAAAATGAATGACTGAAGTCCACCCCTTAGAAAGGGTTTGTGACATGTGTGTGCTAAAAGTCAGACTTCTGCCCTCGGGTGCTCAGGGGTCCATACCCTCAGAAGCTACTGCACCCCTCCTTCCGTTATTAAGTGGCACGTGATAACGACAACAATTGTAACTATTTAATCAAAAGTAACCGAATAGAAGTTTTCTTAATAACCTAAGTAGAAATTGATTTTTAAAAATTGTTTTTTTTAATTAATTGTTTTCATCTGAAATTCGGTCGACCCCCAAAACTTTGTTTGCCATCCAGGAAAATTGAAAATAAAAGTTAAAAAGATGTATTATTGTATACATATAGAGAGACAGGGATAGATATCGATAAAGAAGTCTTGTGATTATTTCAAACCGGTTTCAACTGGTTAATGACCCAAATTAGTTAAGACAAATAATGTCTAGAAAAGTAATAATGTTCTCACGTAACTTAAAATATTTTATCGCAGACTTCATTGTTTTTCTTTCAATGAATGAAACTTGAATAAACTTTTAATAAAAACTTTTTCTTCTAAAAACTATCAAGTTCTTTTTTGAAGAAGAAATGTGAACTTTATACCAATAAAGGGAAATCAATATTAGCTATAAAGATTATATTTAAAGGAAGCTATTTATCCGAAATATCTGTTGTTTACGTATCGATAGAAAATTAGTTAATCCATAAAATAACATTTCTTAAAACAAACGAAAGCTGCCAACGATTTATTTTGTTATATTACTATTGGAAGAAGTCAGATTACAAAGGCGAATAAAATTGAAAGAATAAATCCTAGATAAATAACACATAAGTTCTGAACAAACAGGAACTGTTAATAGGTTTGTTGACAAGATTTAGAGGTCAATAGTTGAAACTCATTATGATTCCATGAAACAAATGTTCTTTATGGTCAGCACAGATTCACGTAAACTTTAAAATTAATTTTATAACTTAAAACATTTTATTGTTTAAGATGTGATTTCCTAAAATTAAAAAAAACAACTTTCGAAATATATTTTCAAGAAAAAGAAATTCAATTAAAAATAAAGTTAATCTTATTTACAAGAATATAATTGGAACTCATAGCCACTTAGTAAGGAAATAAAGGCTTCATAATTGAGTTTTTCATAATTTAAAGTGATGCATATATTTTTTACACTGTACACAATTTGGCGACATAATTTTTATAAGTTCTATTCCATCAATAAAGCGTGCTTTTGTTGATAAGATATTCATCAATAAATGTCATAAATAATTTTTTCATTATGTTTAATAATAAGGTATTTAAAAAAGTAAACTTTGAATTGGATCCTCCACACGATCATTATCAAACGATTTTAATTCTTCAACAGCTATTTTAAAACAAACAATGTTGCCACATGAAAGAAAATGACAAAAACTTAAACAACCGTGTATGTATATTTTAGCAGCTCTAGTGCGACACCATAAAAATAATTTTTTTTTAAAATTTATATTTTTCTTTCATTTTTTTTCCGATTATTTATCCAAGTATAAAATAAAGTTTCCTGAAAGCATCTGTATGTTTGATAAAGAAAAACTCGAGAAATACTTAATTGATATTATAGATATTTGTACCTTTTTGCAGGACATTTAAGAGAGTTTTAACTACAAAATTAAATTTTTATTTAATATTTTTACACAAAATTAAATTTTTGAATGTTTATTTTTCTTTCTATTTTTTTTTTGATTATCTGTACATAGTATAAAATAAAGTTTCCTGAAAGTTCTGTATGTTTTAAAAAGAAAAACTCGAGAAATACTTAATTGATATTATAGATATTTGTACCATTTTGAAAGACATTTATTGGGGAAAGTTTCAGTGTATTATAATCATATTAAAATTTAAAAAAAGTTTTGTAATTGCAATTTTAATTTAATTATTTTTTTACTACAATTCTCGCATGTATAAAACAGCAGTATCTGTGGTTAGCACTTATTCGTGTATCTACGAAAGCCTCAAACTGCGCATGCGCAACTAGCGGTATGCATATGCGATACATTTCTTTGTTTACGTCTGATTTTAAACAGTGATTCAAATATTTTTTGCACCAAAAAATATTTATGAATGTATGCTACAAAAAAAATTGTTTTGTAGTTATTTTTGAGGATTTCTAAAGATATTTTTATGTTTGTTTGATGTTGAGTGGCATGTTCATGTTATATTGAGTGGAAGCTAGATGTGTGTAATGCTAATTTTTCCTCTTGGGTGTAATGTCACCAGCAACGTTATGCGCGTATAGATAGTAATAGAGTATAAAATTTCTTACTTTTCTGAATGATTCTTTAATTGTTGTTGTTCTCTTATTCCGCTTTACAACGGTAAAAAGGGTGCAGTAGCTTCTGACTTTTGGATCCGTGAGAAATCCAGACTACAAGTCTGACTTCTTGCTCACACACGTCACAAGCCCTTCCATGCATTTCATTCATTCATCCATGGATCGTAATTTAGATCTGGACCAGAGAGCAATCACATCTAACCAAGTACCTTCAGTGTTATTACTCTCGACGGAGAAGACTTTGTGATCACGATAGATTTAACTGCGTCAGCCACCATACATACAAGAAGTCTTCGGCTGGCGAATTCGAACTCGCAGCTCAAGGGATTTAATGACCAACTAACCAGGCTATCCCGGCCTATGCTTTTACTGATTCGTGCTTGCTCATATGCTATTAGAAGTACATAATTGGTTTATTGTTTAAAATAATTGTTTTAATCTTAGAAAATTGTTTAATGTTTAGAAATTTCTATCAAAACTTGTTGAGCTTTAATCAAAGCCACTCACAACAAATGTAAAACCCGTGTTTAAAATAAATTTAGAAAAAACTTATTAGCGAAATGTAGATATATTTTTGAGAGTCGTTAGTTGAAAAATCATTTTTTTTTTACTTCTGATAGTTGTTGCTCTCATAGATTCTTTCTTATTATTAATAACACAATCCGGTTTATTAAGTCAATGAGCTCAAAGTGTCTCATCAGTCGCTTACTAATTATTGTGTCTCAGTCACTGAGTAGTTTATTAGCTACTGTCTAGGTTTCATAAATTATACAGGAATTAACAGTAACTTGTCTTCTGAGATCATGACGTATTATTAATTCAACATTTCGTCAGTTTGATTTTAAGGTGCAGCCTTGACTCGAATGCTTACTTTCCAATGGAGATGGCTTGTCAGCACTAAAACAAATAATGTTGTCAAAATATTTAGCATTAAAATACAGCTTTTCAAAAATTCTGTAATACTAAATAAACTAACTCTTTTATTATTATTTTCTCGGTTTTATTTTAGAATTTAAAAAAAAATATTTTATCAATGAATATTTTGTGGCAAAATAAAATAAAATATTTATTAAAAAGTTCCTTCGGAAAAATAAGAAAACAAAATCTGAACTAAGTAATAATGCAGGGTGTTCATTAATTATTGTCTGGGTTGCCGTACCTCATAACTTTCGAATAAAAGATATTTCGCAAAAACTGATTAGGTGTTCGAAAATTACAACTCAAAGAATTTTACGGAACAAGAATGCAATCTTAGCGGATTTGCAGTCTGGGTAATTATGACGTCAAAAATAAAAATGGCACCCGTGCAAGAAAAAGCAATTTGTGTATCGGGGTTTTCCGAAACTAAATCAATCATAACAACTCAACGTCACTTCAGGAACACGTAGAGAAAGATCCTTCTTCGGATAATTCTATCAGACGCTGATTAACACAATTTCAGGAAACTGGTAGCTTTCTACGCCGGAAGGGAGCGGGAAGACCGAGCACTTTGCAGGAAAATGTCAATCGCATCCAAGAAACATTTACTCGTAGTCCACGAAAATCAACGGGACAATCAGCTGTGCAGTTACATATGGAACGACAAATATCGACAATATGGAACGTTCTCCATAACCGCCTTCAGCTGAATGCCTACAAATTGTGCAAGCTTTAATATAAGCTTTTAATAATCTTTTTGTGCATTTTAATATCATTAATAAAATTCTTTGAGTTGTAATTTACGAATACGTAATCGGTTTTTGCGAAATATTTTTATTCGAAAGTTATATGGTACGGAAACCCTGACAATAATTAATGAACACTCTGAATATGTATGGATACGAAGAAATAAAGACCAAATGAAAAAGAAAAAAGAGAAATAGCTCCCAACAATTGGCTATGAGCCAAACCAGGGCTGAGGTCAGAGCAGCCATGCCATTGCGAGATTCAGTGTAAGAATTTATTCCATTTTTTTACATTTGGCTATTACAAAATGAATGAATTCTGGGATTATCTTCAGCTATTAATTAATCAATCCGAATTTATGAATATACTAATAATCAATTAACTTTCTGTCTTCCACGTTTTCTTCATTGTTCGAACTCACATTGAAGAATAATAAAAAGATAATTAAAAGATAATTAAAAAACAGAACCAGATAACAGAAAAACAACTAAATAATAACACATGTATCGAAACAAGAAGAACGAAGAAAGAGAGATGAAATGAAAAAGAAAAGAGAGAAAGAACAGCCACAATTGGCTCTGAGCCAAACCAGAACTGAAGTCAGAGCAGCTATGCTATTGTCAGATTCAGTGTGAGACTTTATTCCAGTTTTTGCATTTGGCTATTACAAAATGAATGAATTATGGCATTATCTTGAGCTTTTAACTAATCAATCCGAATTTATGTATCTACTAATAATCAATTAATTTTCTATCTACCCCGTTTTCTTTATTGATCGAACTCACAATGAAAAACAACAACCAAAGATAATTAAAAACGGGGAAAAATAGCTTTTAAAATGATTTCTCAAGGTGCTGTAGCTATGCAGCCCTGACGAGCTAGTCGCCATTGTTTACAAAACGAGTTTGATTTGTCATCCATACGGATAATCTTAACAAAAGTTGAAAGCTCGATTATGCTTAAAGGATTTGATTTCTCTTATTTATGCACACCCTTGATTTGTTGGATTTCTATTTGAAGCCAAAAATTTAAAAGTGCCATCAGATACAATCAAATAAACTGATACATCCTGAATATATTTTGATCTCTTATTATTTGTATTTAAAATTTAACTAAATTTTATAAACGCAAATATTGAATTACTACTATTGTAAAAAAAGAACTAGAAACTCAGTCGCAAGTAGTTTCGTCAAATTTCTAACATATTCATTGAAACTAACAAACATCAATGAATTTTTTTCAGCACTTAAATTTAAAGTATAGAAATTCGTAATTAAAATTATTAATTTTTGACAGTAACTGAAGTATTTTTATTTACATAAATATCATATAAATATATAAATTTTCTAAAAAAAAGTCATTAATTTGAAGAATGTTTATACTTTTTATGTAACGACGTTTGTGGCTTTTATCATAAATAATATTTATTACATCTTATTGCGATGTACTTCCTGAATAACAAAATAAAGTTGTAATTTCAAAAAACAAAACTTCTCTGCTTGTTCAAGCAATTTATTTCGTCTACATTTTTTTTTTACTTAAACATCCTCTTAAAAAAAAGAAAGGACGAATTCTTCAGAATAAATGATTGTCCTGAAAAGTTCACATTATAAAATGCACACACAACACGGGTCAAGAAAGAATTGTTTTTATCCTTGAAAACCACCAAGAATCAAAATTTAATTCCTTGCGGTTTCAAAGTTTTTTTTTTTTTTTTTTTTTTGAAAAAAAAATGTAAATGTAAAAGTTTGATTTTGAAGAGAATTATTGTTACGGTTTTTCTTCTTTCATAATTAAAAAAAGAATTGTCAATTTTTAATACATCCACACATTAAGCTAGATATTTTACATGAGATTTGTAATTCAAAATCGTGAACAAATTTGACTTAAAGTGCAAAGAAGATTACAGTTAAAATGATTTCCATTCCTATTTAACTGAAGTGTATATCAGAACTCGATAATTAATTTTGCTCTGCAGAATTATTAGATAAATTTTAATCACTTCAATAAATTACATACAAACTTAAGTAAAAATAGTGATGAATGTATTCAACTAAAATGCTCTTTTCTAACCAATAAATAATACCGTCGATGAATGGTGTGGATAGCCTTAGACCCCAACTCGCAATGTTAGGGTTCGTAGCCGAGTAACATAGCCACTATACGAAAGTAATTACTTGTGTATGGAGGATGTTATCTGGCTTGTGAAGCTTTCATCATATACTCTACCACCATCATCATATACGCTGTTGTTTCTAATGCGCCTGACGATTTTTGATGCCGGCAGAGAGAGCCACAGCCGCTGTGCGAAGGTTGCTTATTAGAGGTAGCGAGTCACCATTGTTGTTGAATGGGTGGATAGATAGAACTGAATTCTCAATGTTAGGGTTCCTATCCGAATAGCATACAAACTATACAGCCACTATACAAAAGTATTTATTTGTGAAGAGGGATGTTACCTGGCTTATGAATCTTTCACCACAATATTTTAACTTCGGTGTCTGTGACATTGGAAGGAGTTTAAAATTATCTCGTCTGTTATTTTCGCGTCATTAATGAAAGCGTAAATCTCAAATTATGTTATGGCATTAATAAATTAATAGATGTTTTTTATGTCAATTGTGGTTGATTTAACGGTAACCTAAACATGAATTAAGGACATTTATGTTGATCCAATATATTCTCCCATCACAAATCAAACTTAAGAATATTGTTAACATTTTCATTCAACAATATTCTATTTGGTTTTCGAGATAGTACCTTTTTTTTCTGTTAATGAACCACTATTTTTTCCAATTGTTTTGCGAATATAACTAGTATGATTAAAAATATATGTATTTTAATCTGGCATTTTTAGCGATAGTACCTTATTGTCATTTGATAAAATATTTATAAAAAAAATTTCCCATTTTATCTGCATTAACTACACTTTACCTAATATTTTATCTTTTCACCATGTTTCTGGCTTTGCTATACAACATGATAACCACTACGCTTTAAAAAACGACATATACAATGTTGTGGGTTAAAAAAAATTCTTGAATTGTGTTTCAATTCTTTATACTGTTTAATACTTATGAATTCGTAAGATAATAAAAATAGGTCAACTATAATGTTGAAAAGACTAAAATGAAATCTGCTATGCATATTTCAGTGTATCATGTCAGAACGTCATTTCTTGAACAACCAAGCACCTCGAGCTCGTCCAAGTTAAATTATATTTTTATTCATTTTAATGGTTTCATCGAACGAGTCGTTAGTATTGCAAACGATTCAAAAAATTTTGTTTCACATTTATTGTTTAAAAAAATATCCCATTTCTTATTTATTTCATTTTATATAATCGCGTGCTCAAAATGACATTTTTCTAGATTTTATTTGCTGCGGTCATTAACTTATTTTTTTAAATCAGAGCTTTTGTAAATGCGATTGCAACGCATTATTAAAAACTGATTTTTTTTGTGATGCTCGTGCAGGTAGTAAAATTTTTATTTTTCGCCTACGGATTTTTGGTCAGACCAAAAACAACAACTTGTTCTGACTTGATAAAAAAAAAGACATATCCAATATTGGGGGGTAAATAAAAATCTTGATTTGGTTTGAATTCTTTATAAGATAATAAAAATATTTCCTTAAGATAGTAAAAATATTTTTTTAAAAATCATAAAGTTTTTTAGTTTCTCATATGGCTTTAAAATTCGAAAAATATGGAAAAAACTATTGTTTCTTTTTTTTTTATTAATTGTTAAACTTGCCCATATGTAACCTCCATTGATATACCTTTTAATATTGGACATTCATAGGCGATTTTTTAAAAAAAGAGAACAGGTTTGGGAATGTCAGACTAGCACGAACTCCCAAGTTCCAAAATTGTTTTTAGAAAGGCGGACCGTAATGGCGTAAGGGGTAGGAGACTTTCTTTTTCCCACCCACGACATTTCTTCTTTAAAAATATTATAACATAGCTTGTATCTGCCGGCAATCAAAAACTTTCCTTTCATTTACTTTATTTCAATTGTGCCTGTGTTATGAATTTTTTTTTAATATTTCAATACCGTATTTTATGACAATAAGCAAAAAATGTTATTTTTGCATTAGATCGTCGATGTGCCAACGGTCGCCAACCATCTCCAGCCAATTTACTTAGATGGCCATAACTCTTTGATACCTTTCAGAATGGCTTAAACAGATCATCTTCCTTATGAAATCTGCGCCACATGAAATCTGACGAATAAGAAACCAAATGTTCTCTTTTCATACCCCAGTCGTTCAAATCATAAATTTTAATCATTTTAACGAGGCAAAAAATCAGAGCAGAAAAATTGCTTCTACGAAACCAACAAAATGGAGGACGACAGCTAAGGTTTGCACAACTTTTTAAATAATTACAGTTGTTTGCCCTTATTGGCGGTTTAGCAACTCATTGGCGACGCCTTCTAATTTGGGCGATAAAGATCGACGGCTTAGTACGTAAATAACAAAAAAAAAAATGTTTGGTAATTCTACATATTTTGTATTTGATATGTTTAATTATGTTATTTATTGTGTCTGAAATCTGTCACGTGTAAAGGTTATTATGTTTATTTTTAGGTGCGCTTAAATCTTTTTAGATGCTTGGAAAATTAATATTCCGTTTGATTGCAGGATTACTCTTTTAGCACAAAATTCCCAACAGCATTGTTCGATATTGTCATGACATTGGCCGGCATTCAGAATATCGAATATCATCCTGGAAATAACGTATAATATCTTTTGATAACAGGGCACTGGTGTACATTGAAAAATTAAATATTTCATTTTTTTTAATTCAAATATAATTAGAAAACGATTTGAAGATTTGACTTCCAATTTTGGATCGTTAACACTTTCTCCATGGTAAACAACAAAAAGAAGTTGTTTTTAACAAGCAAGTTGGTAAAGTTGTTTTTACGCAAAGAAATGTTCCTAATACTAACTTAATAAAAGGGTTTCATTTATTGTGGAGTAATGCGTGTCGTTAATTTTAATCTAATAGCGAAAAATATTACTGAAGTCATTGAAAGACTAACGCTAAAGGAAACTTATTCTATACAGGGCACTTACAACAACAAAACACAACAAACAGAATGGATTTATTGGCAACAAAAAAAGGAACGAACTGTTTTAAGCAAAGATATGGCCCTTATATCAACTTCATAAATTGCTTCATTATAAAATAATGCGTGCCGTTAATTTAATTTAAAAAAAAATAATTGGTCCTTATACAAACTTCATAAAATGTTTTCATTTTTATTGTGAAATAAGGCATGCCGTTAATTTTAATTTTAAAAAAGGGAGAAATACTTCTGATTTAATACAAAAAGTAAAGCTAAAGAAAATGGCAATAAAAAGAATAACTAATTGTTTTTGATCAAAGAAGTGGTCCTTATACAAACTTTCTAAAATGGTTTCATTTATTATGAAAAAATGCATTCCGTTAATTTTAGTTCAAAAAGTTAGAAATATTTCTGAAATCATCAAAAAAGTAGCACTAAGGGAAATTTATTTCATAGAAGAACATTTATGTAGAGTTATTGGTAACAAAAAGAATAACCAAAACGAATCCTTCAAAGACTAATGTTATATGAAACCTTCTATAGTATGACACTTGCCAACAAAAAGAATAACTAATTGTTTTTAAGCAAAGAAATTGTCCTTATACATTCTTTATAAAATGGTTTGATTTATTGTAAAATAATGTATGCCGTTAATTTTAGTTCAAAAGGTGAGAAATATTTCTGTTATCATCCAATAAAGCTTATTCTAGAGAAGGAATTTACATAAAATTATTGGCAACAATAAAACTAACTAATTTTTCAAAGCAAAGAAATAGTCCTTATACGTTATTTATAAAATGGTTTAATTTATTATGAAATAATGCATTGCCGTCAATTTTAGTTTAAAAAATGAGAAATGTTTCCACAATCATCCAATAAAACTTATTCTAGAGAAAGAAAATTAGATAAAATTATTGGCAACAATAAAACTAACTAATTTTTTTAAAGCAAAGAAGTGGTCCTTATACATTATCTATAAAATGGCTTCATTTATTGTGAAGTAATACATGTCCTTAATTTCACTTTTAAAAAATGAGCAATATTTATAAAATCATCAAAAGAGTAACACTAAGGGAAACTTATTTTATAGCAGGACATTTATGTAGAGTTTTTGGCAACAAAAAGAATAACCAAAACGAATCCTCCAAAGAATAATGTTAAAGGAAACATTCTATAACAGGACACTTACTTAGAGTAATTGGCAACAAAGAGAATAACTAATTGTTTTGAAGCAAAGAAATGGTCCTTATACCTTCTTTATAAAATGGTTTCATTTATTGTGAAGAAATGCATTGCCATCAGTTTTATTTTAAAAAGTGAGAAATATTTCTGCAATCATCCAATAAAGGTTATTCTAGAGAAGGAAATTTACATAAAATTATTGGCAACAATAAAATTCACCAATTTTTTTAAAGCAAAGAAATGGTCCTTATGCATTCCTTATAAAATGGTTTCATTTATTGTAAAGTAATGCATTGCCATCAATTTTAGCTTAAAAAGTGAGAAATATTTGAGAAATCATCCAATAACTAATGCTAAAGGAAACTTAATTTCTCAATGGAAACTTATGTGGAATTATGAGCATTGAGAAAAGATTCAATGCGCTTTCGTTCATGAGTGTTATTTAAGGCTCACTCTTTCTTTAAATGAGAAAAGGCGCATCCGATAGCATAAACAAATTTTTAAACCCAAATCGACCAGAAGTGTATCCCACTAAAACTCAATCCCATAGCAACATAAAAAAATTATTTAGTTTTAACTTAAAATTTATTTCTTCGGCTCTTGTCGCGAAGCATCAGTGATTCCAAAACTCAACTGTAAATTGCTCGAAGGACTAAACTAGAAAGCGAAAAAAACTATCACGTTCCATGCAAGCAGTTGATTTAATTATCTTGCTCTCAACGGAAAAGTCAGGAAAGCTTTGAGGTGCAAATCCAGGAAGAGTTTCAAGAAGAGATGTCAGTTTTGAATTCCGTAATGCCTGACTTCAAGAATAAATTTTCCAAAAATTCTCGGTAGAGCAGAAAGTATAAAAGCACTCACCAAGAATCCCAAAGTAAAGAAAAAGATTAAAATGAAATCTACTATGCATATTTCAATGTATCATGTCAGAACGTCATTTCTTGAACGGCCAAGCACCACGTGCTCGTGCGAGTTAAATTATATTTTTATTCATTTTAATCGTTTCATCGAATGAGTCACTTTAGTACTGCAAACGATCCAAAACATTTTGTCTCGCATTGATGTTTAAAAAACATCACATTTCCTATTTGTTTCATTTCATACAATCACGTACTCAAAATGACATTTTTCTAGGTTTTATTTGCTGTATTCATTCACTTATTTTTTTAATCAGAGTTTTTATAAATGCAATGGCAACGTGTTATTAAAAGCTGATTTTTTGAAATGTTCATGCAGAATTTTAATTTTTCACCTACAGTATTTTTTTATTTTTCACCTACAGATTTTTGTTGACGCCACAAACCTCATTCACAAAGCAATATCATGTTCTGACATGATAATAAACAATTTAGAAGAGAACGATCCAAAGCTTTAAAGCGCTTGAAAACATAAATGGTTTCTTTAAAATCTCGATATTTTTTTTTTTCGTTTCTGTTAAATTTTTGATTATATTTTAGTAAAAATATTACCAGAATTTATCAGAAACATTTCAAAATTTATTATTATAGAGTAGTCCCAATTTTTCTATAGTCGAAGATTTGCGGAACTGACAGAAAAAAATACAATTATCACTTACATGAATTTTAAAACGAAGAAAAATAAACCATCTACTTATCGTCTGAATAAATAATTTTGTTTGACTATTTCATCACAAAGTAACTCCTATGCTAAAAACTAAGTTTCAATACAATCTATAATTCGACGTCTTTTCTTTTAAGTCAAAAGCAAGGAATGGAACAGAAAAGCTTCATTATTTATTAATAAGTATTTTGATCGATACTTTTTATTAATAAGTATCGATTTTTCTCTTTCAATTATTAGAAAAAATGAATGGACAGAAACACCTGTTTCATAAAGGCAATCAATTTAATAAGCAGGATTAAGTTAAATACCATTTATATAGTTTTACATTCTGAATAAGACGTCTTATTTCCTTTTTTAAGCCTAATCTTTCAGAAAATTTTAAGTTGGTGTTTGGTTTTGATTAAGCCTGACAATCATTTTTCAGTCTGCTTGAGATGTTACGCAACAACTTTTATTAACTTTATAAATAAGATTATTATTATGTCGGAACATGATGTTTTTTTGTGGTGAGGTTTTTTGGCGTCAACAAAAATCCGTAGGCGAAAAAAAAATTATCTGCCCGAGCATTTCAAAAAATCAGCTTTTAATAACGCGTTGCCATTGTATTTACAAAAGCTCTGATTATAAAAAAAAAATTAATGACAAAATCGGGGGAAGTGATTTCCTAAAATTTTAACGCATATCTTCAATAAATATATTAACGCACTTAATGCTTTGCAGGGCATTAGCGTAGAGTAATAATGAAATATTTTGTGGATCGAATTCAGCATTTTTAAGGAATCTATTTTGTGATTCTAAGCAGATATTTTAGCGATTAATTTCTGACTTACTTCTCGTAATAACCAAAAATCGAATTTTTGTTTTATATCCATTTTTTCCTACCGATTGAAATAAATGTTTGACACAAAACTACAATTTTAATTACAAAATCGCATACCAAGTCTCATGCATTTCAGTCATTTCGGTTTTTTAAAATTGTTTTTACAGAACAGAGAGCCGTCTCATACCCCCGTATCTGTGATTATTCTGGTCACTTCACGGTCTGGTGGGCATGTTAAGGGAATTTTATTTTAAGTAATAAAATCTTTACAGTAAGAAAAAAATAAAAACAAAACTATTTACAGAATTTACAAGAATATGAGATATGATAATGAGAAAAATTGTTTACAGAAATTTTCTTCTTTGAAAAATGGTTTGACCCTATTATAGGCTGAAATATAACATGAGTTATGATGTACATACATTCTGTGTTCATTTAATTTCTTATGACACACTAGGTGACGTTGCAGGTACTAAAAGGAGATAGAAAATAATTTGGCTTGTTGGAACGAGGTGAAACTCGGCTTGATTACAGCGTATAATAGGAAACTGCTTGTTTTTATCCTCAGTCTTTGTGAGTATGAGACTTGTTGAAAGGTATAGACTAAGAGATAGGCACACTATGTATGCCTATCTCTTAGTCCTTTGTTGTATTTGACACCCTCCTTGGCAACCCCTTCTTGGAAATTTGATTTAAAAACCATACAACAATTTGCTATCGCTGTGATAACCTAGTTGATAGAGCGTTGGATTCGTATCCCTTAGGTTGCGAGTTCGAACCCCGCCGGTCGAAGACACTCCGTGTGTGTGGTGGCTGGCGCACGTTAAAACCCGTCGTGGTCACAAAAGCCTCCATGTGGGGAGTAATACCACTGTGAGTACTGGGGAAGAGGTGATTGTTCTCTGTTTCAGATCTAAATTACGATCTGTGGATGAATGAATGAAGCCCATCCCGTGAAAAGGGTTTGAGACGCGTGTGAGTTAGATGTCAGACTTCTGCCTTCTAGTGTTCAGGGGTCTCTACCCTCAGAAGCTACTTCATCTTTCCTTCCATTGTAAAAGCTGGACACGAGAACAGCAACATCAAGTTACCGCAGTTAGATAGGAAAATATTTTTCAAAAATATATTTTTTCGAACTCAAGAATGTCAAAAATCTGGATGTCAAAATAATTTTTAACGATAGTTCGAGTTATTTCAATAGTTCTTTTTCCGAGTTCGAATTATTACAATATTTTCTCTAGATATACGAGAAGGTTCACATATAATGGATAATATCGAGTACTTTTTTTGTCGTACTATTTAGGAAGTGACCCTAGTAGACAAAACACATTTTTTCTAAACTTTTATATTAGAACAATCAACAGAAAGTTCTCAAAATTTAAATCCCTTTCTCTTTTTCAAAAAAATTGAATATTTCTAATATTGTTTTTTTAAAGTATTCTATGAATATTCTTCTAAATATAATTTCAAGCATGAATTCACCAACAAACCCAATTATTCATGTGTTTTTCTCATTTCACCTCGCCTACGCTATGCACCAAAAATGTAACTGTAACCTCACCCGCATTCATCAACCGACCCAGATTCTTATACATAGAATAATTTGACACACATAAACATGATGACTAATTGCACCAAAAGCAAACAACTCCTGGAACTTCTATTATTGTAAAAAAAAATTCTGAATCCTCTCTACAAGTCAAAGAAGCTCCTCGGTACCAAATTCTCATTAATGATAAAAATCCTGGAATCAATCTGGGTGGGAATGTTGTTTACAATTGCTGTTTATTTAACGGTTTTAATAATTAAATATTTATCTGGCAATCCCTCGGTAAAGGTCATGGAACTCTAAGAGACTTGTTCCAAGATGACGTCACACCATCTAGGTTCATGTAGGTCACAAAGATGCAGGAAGCGTCAAAGTTGTTCGACCAGGCTATTCTGACGACACGAGACCTTTGAGAAATCCCGTTTCCCGCATATGCTCTTTACTTATTTGGGATTTCTTTTTATTATCGTTATTATTTTATAAGAGAAGGGAGGAAGGAACACCTTGCGTTTCATTTTTTGTTCTTCTTCTTCTTTTTCTTTTTCTTTTTCAGTTTCTTTTCTGTCCGTCTTTGACTTCTTAACATTTTATTAAATGGAGTAGTGACTTTGCAGACCTGGAGTTGGGAGTTAACTGAGCGTGTGGCGAAGGCCATAATTTTTTTCGCGCCGTTTGCGTTTCTTTTGTTCCCTGCTGTGTGTCCATCCCTCGGTTCTGAATATGAGATATGTTCTTTCACGGACTTTAGTTTCGGTTCGTGTTACAATGAACGGATGGTGAGCGTGCTCTTGCGGTCGTCGAAGACAGAGTGAAACAATGGATATTTCTTAATTAATCAGTGTTCGGATGGTTTTTAGTGGAACGATATCTTTGATATTTAATGCCTGGAGACATGCTTTGATATTTTAATATTTCTAATTTATCAAATGTGAAAAAATTGTGACTTTCTGAAGCAAGATATTCACTGTCATCTGGAAATTTGTGAATTTTTTTGCCTGAAATTAATTCATATTGGAACTATTTTTGATATATTCTACGTGGTGACATTTCTGCTGTATTTCAATATCCCTGACTCATCAAGAGTGAAAAATTTGGTGGACACGTGAAGTAAGATTTCGCTAAAATTATAAAACAAATTCTGATACATTCACACATAAATTGAATATATTTTTGCTGAAAAATTACAGAATTAGTTTTAATTTTTCATTACTTAAAGCACAAGGAGTTTATTTTTTACTGGAATAATTTATCCGAAAATTCTATTTACGATTTTAGAATTGCTTGGAATACTGTAAATCAATATTAGAAAAATACAAACCTAATTTCGATTTAAAAAAATGCTTACTTTTCTTGTGAGTCTTTTTAATATTTTTCATATGAAGTATCCATCGTTGCTTGAAAAGTTTCTATTTCTACTATTTTTGATTTGAAAATCTCCTTTAGAGATTTATACAATGCATATGTTTATATAATAAATAAAGATTGTTCTGATAAATTAATGCGAAAAAAGCAATACGAAGTGTACTTTTACAATAATCATCTGTTTGAAATGTAAAGAAATTTACTATTGTGCTGAAACCGCATTGGAACATACTGAAAATATCTAAAATCAATATAGAAGGAATAAAAAAAATCCTATTCCACGTATACCTTCCCGAATCATCATCTCATATTTGGAATTAATCAAACAATTACACTTAGTGATCTTGTGTGAAATAAAGTTGGTTTTTCAAACCAACGTTTTTCAAACCAACAATTCATTTATGAATGCAGATGCCGAACTTTGAAATTTTTTGAGAAAATTCAACAATTTGTGGTAATGAATTGTACGAAAATGCAGTGGATAACTTTATTAACGGTTACTGTCATAACATTCCAGGTAAGTCATTTTATTTCTTGTTGATCCTAGCATTTGTATATTTACTTTCCCATTGTGATATGATATGCAATAATATCTAAGAACAGATCTATCGCCTTCGTTATGCTTTTCTTCATTATTAGAGTTCTAAGATATGCAATGCTTATTCATTTCTTGATATTCTTATCTTATAAAACTATTGTATTTCTTAATAAAGGTTTATGAATCATGGCTCGTTCTGAAAAATAAGTATACATAATAGCTTGAGTCATCTTTTTATGAATCATTATAAATTTCGGAATAATATATATTGAAACATAGATGTAAATATTCATCTGGTGTTGGCATTAAATATTTTTGTCATGTACAGACGTAAGTTATTAATAATAATATATATATTTAAATAAATTTATTCCTATGTATATTATTAATAAAACATTAGTTGAACTACTTTTTAAAAAATTAATCAATAACACTTAATAGATTTATAAGTTGTAAATATTTATTGAAAATATAGTTAATTTAAACCAGAAATAAAAAAAAAAATTTAAGTCACTAACTACTTAGGTCAACAAAGAAAATTTTTATTTCATTTACTTTTTATTAAATAATTACAATTAATATAAATAATTGATCAAAAATTTCTTGATTCTCGCATTTTTCACCTTCACGTTAAAAATACAGAAATTCTTACATTTTACCTGCCCGTTGATTTCAATTTTTATTACAAACTGCTAAAACTCAATTTAATGTATTAAAGAATAATTAAATTTAATTAAGATATTAATATTTGAATAAAATGTATTAACATCAAGTGTCATCCGCTAAAAAATTTTTTAAAAAATGTGAATACAAAACTTTAAGTTTAACTAACACAGAATGTGTTTTAATAAATTTGTATCACTTATTTGATTGCATTAAAGATCTATTTAAATTTCTTTTGACAATTTTTTCATCATGATATTTACTTATGAAAAAATACCATATTTTTTTTCAGTAGTTATATCTTTTTCATGTTTTTTTCCTCTGGTTTTAATTTCTCATCAACCGAATTTTTAATAGATAGGCTTTAAATAAATGATTTTTCTAAATCTTTTAATTACAATGTTCTCGCATCATATGTATATCAAATTATTGTATTTTTATCATATGCAAAGAAATCAGTAATAATAGACCTAATAATTCATTTCAAAAATTATTCGGTAATTGTAAATATTTGAAGTAATTTTAAATCCTTATATAACTCAATACAGTAATACATTCCCAAAATATAATTATGTTAATAGAATGCAAAAAATAAAGACTTTAAAGGCTATTAAATCTTTGATAGAAAATTATGAACTTTAGTTAATAAATAACAAACTGCAAATGGTAAATAATGTACTATAATTAATAGATAACAAACTGCAATTAGTAAATAATGAGCTACAGTTAATAAATAACAAACTGCAATTGGTAAATAATGTACTATGGTTAATAGATAACAAACTACGATTGGTAAATAATGAATTATAGTTAATAGATAACAAACTGCAATTGGTAAATTATGTACTATAGTTATAGATAACAAACTGCAATTGGTAAATTATGTACTATGGTTAATATATAACAAACTACGATTGGTAAATTATGTACTATGGTTAATATAGAACAAACTACGATTGGTAAATAATGAACTATATTTAATAAATAACAAGCTATGATTCGTAAATAATAATGAAATGTAATTATTAAATAACAACCTACGTTTAGCAAATAATAAACTATAGTTAATAAATAACAAACTGCAATTGGTAAATAACGTACTATAGTTAATAGATAACAAATAACGATTGGTAAATAATGAACTGTAGTTAATAAATAACAAACTGCAATTGGTAAATTATATACTATGGTTAATAGATAACAAACTACGACCGGTAAATGCTGAACTATAGTTAATAAACAACAAACTATGATTCGTAAATAGTGAGCTGTAGTTATTAAATAACAAACTAAGATTAATAAATAAGGAATTATCGTTAATAAATAGCAAACTTCGATTGGTGAATTATGAACTATAGATAATAAATAACTAAAAAAATTGAGAATTAATTTTTTATTCAAAACATTCTGAATCCGTCAAACAAGGCAATATTTTACTTTTCTGAGTATTAAAAAAATTCCTTCTCTCTATTATAATAGAAAAATTAAAATATTGATTATTTATTCACTTTTTTTTCATCGCTTTATATAACTAAATTTAAGGCATCCACTTCTCTAAGTTGAATACTATATTAATTGACAAAACTCTATATTCATTGATCCGCATATATTTTAAATTTTGAAAGGTATTTGCTGATTCACTAATACACAGAACATTAAAATGGATATTTCTTTTTTTCTATGTTAGATACTTTATGTTATCAAAAAAGGAACACTGAGTGTTATTTTGATTGACAGCATTCTGAGTAATGTAACATCTGCTTTCAAGACAATGCCCTTTAACCTTATTTTTATCACTTACAACACCTTTTTCTAAAAATATGTTTTCTACCTGTTTCTTCAACCCACACAAGTCTGTTGTTTTCAGATACAAGACACACTCACCCGTACCCTCATGTTATAGTTCACTTTACACCGCCTGTATAAAATTGTTGAATAAAACGTATAGAAACACACGTTATTTAATCGTATTTCTTCGAAATTATCACACAGTATACAGCTTTTGATTTTCTCTCATATATGTTTAGCAATTAAATAATTTTCTATTAGTTTTGTTTTTACTTTTTATTCTTTTTTCACTGTTGATTTAAATTTTATAAGCTCATTTTCGGTAATATTATATAAAAAAATTTAAGTGCCAAGTCTACTCTATTTTAATTCAGGTATTATTATTTAGAAACTGTTAAATATTTTTCAGCTAATTATGAATAATTGTATATGTAATCATTTTAAAGTTGTATTGGAGAAATACGAGACAATAGTTTTGAATTTCAGATACCAATTGAATCAAAATTATTGGGTTGATCGAAAAGTCATTTCGTTTTTTTTGGTGAAAATGAAAGACGATCCTCGTATAATGAATAATTATTTTATTAAATTATATATCGCCCATTCTGATCCAAAACCTTTTGCCATCTTTCGGGTAGAGGCATGATTCCACGCTCATAAAATTTTTGGTATTTGCTGGCAAAAAACTAATCCAAGGTGATTTTTGACGTCTTCATTTGAGACTAAGGTTTTACCGTCCAAAAAATTTTGCATTGACCGGAACAAATAATAATCTGAAGGAACCAGATCTGGATAATATGGTGGAGTGGATCATTTTTGTGACATTTGAGGAGCGAATCACAGACTTCAATGCGACAACACAAATTTCTCTCCGTGAGGACATGGAGAACTCAAATATCGAGCTTCGAGTTTAAACCCAGGCCTTTCAGGTGGTCATAAACAGTTGAATTCAATAAATTTAAACTCTCACCGATCTCACGTGTTGTTGTTCGCCGGTTTGCATCAACTATTACCTTTATCGTGTCTTTATCAGCTTCAACCGGCCATCCGGAACGTGGTGCATCTTCGACATCAAAATTGCCGGATCGAAATTTTGTAAACCAGTTCTGACACTGTCGTATTGTCAACGCATCTTCTCCATACACATCGGTTAATTTCTTTCTGGCTTGAACAGCATTTTAACCTTTCCTACAGGAAAAAAGTGAAATATGACGAAATTGCTGCTTATTGCTTAGCCTATTTAAAAGGGTATCTACCAAAAACTACTGCGCAAAATCAATTGAACGTTTTCACAAACAAGTATTGCTATATCACCTCTCAAAACATACAATGATTATTCGTCTTAAGTGTGAAGTTGGAATAAAAAAATACAATTAAATCCTTTGTCGAGAAAAAACGAAATTACTTTTCGAACGACCCAATATCTACGAAATATTAAAAGTAGGAATGCATCGTCCATTTTTTTTTATTCAACGATATTTCTTACAAAAAATATGAATTATTGGAAAAATAAATCTATAAATAAAATCTCACGTAAAATCATCTATTTGAAATGCTTTACTTTGAAATAAAAACAGATAAGAAAATGAATATTTACTCAATTATAATAGCCTATTTAATAATCTAAATATTTTTTTCATAGTAAAGAGGGAATTTATATTCTCAAATTAAATTATTTTAAATTCTGAATCATTTATCCCCTCCCCCAAGAGATATTTTGATGAAATTTTGGGAAATAAACAAATGAAATTACTGATTTTTCTAGCGTGAAAATAATTAATAATTTATCAATGTAACATTTGAAAAAACTTGATAAAATAAAAGTAAGTTGATTTTCAAAACCGAATTAATGCCTTTTCTGATTTCTTTTTTACAAACAAATAAAAAAATCTATGAGATATCTTTTAAATCAATAAAAGATTAATTTAATGATTAAAATCATTAAGTTTAGATTTTGGAAAAGAAATTTAAAAAGTTTTTTAACAGTACGAATTTTTTTTAAAAAAGTATAATTCAAATGTATTCTAATATACAAAAGAATAAAAATTATAGATAGCTTTAAAAAGAAAATGAAGCCCAATTGAGCACTCAAAAAGAATTAATTTTTGAACAAAAAAAGAAAGAAGTTTTCCAAACAAAATTTACTCAATTATTTGCTAACATTTTTATATTTGCGTATTATACCTTAATTTATCTTACTATAAGATATATATTATACAGAATTATTGAGAATAATTTGAAATGACCTGGACATAATTCTATTATTCCAAATTTGTAAAGAAGGTGAATTTTTCCGTCGTAGTAGTTTTAAGTAGTTAAAAAAAATTATGATTTTCAATTCTCTAAATTATGCTACTGATTATGGATATGCTTTGACATTTACGTTGCTTTATGCTCAGATTTAAAGAAATAATCTTAGCAAATAGCTTATCACTAATTGTCCTAAAACCCTTAAAATTAATTTCAATCAGTAAATTATTTCAATTAATTATTATGATAATAACATATCATCAGTTTATGGGAATTTAAGACTCATTATAACTTTATTTGTAGAAATTTAAATTCTAAATATAAAATTTATTTATCAGTTGATGTAATTTTCGTCCATTTTATTACAGACTTATTTCAGAAGTTTTATATAAACATATATTTCATATTGTCTAGTGTATAAGGAATGGATTTTAAAAGATCAATTTGTATTTGGTTTTATTTTTGTATTTTTTTATCTTCTACAGTAGGTTTAATAATGCATTTCCTTTTCGGAAACATCAAAATTGAATTAAATGTTGTTTCTTTTAAATTAATGTGAAAAACTGAAATTATAAAGGCGCGCCATGCTCCGATGAATGCCAGCATTATCGGCCAGTGAATGTCGAATATGTGAATGGTCATATTAAATAAAAAATATCAAAACTTGCCATATTTAATTCCATGTTAGTAGCCTTTATAATATGCTTAATATTAATGTTTATCATGTCAGAACATGATGTGGTCTTGGGTATGAGGTTTTGACGTCAATAAAAATGCGTGAGCAATGGATTGAAATTTTATTATCTGCACGAGCATCTCAAAAAATCAGCTTTCATTAACACGTTGTTATTGCATTTACAAAAGCGCTGATTTAAATAAAATAAGTTAATGACTGCGGCAAATAAAACCTAGAAAAATGTCATTTTGAGCACGTGATTATATGAAATGAAATAAATAGGAAATGGGATATTTTTTTCAAACAATCAATGCGAGACAAAGTTTTTTGGGGAATGTTTGCAATGCTAAAGTGACTCATTCAAAGAAAAACAAATAAAATGAATAAAAACATAATTTAACTCGCACGAGCACGTCTTGCTTCAATGAGGGTTCAAAAGAATGAAGTTTTTGGCGTCAACAAATATGCGTGGGTAAGGAAGTGAAATTTTAAATTTCAACTTTCTCAAAAATCGGCCTTAGAAGAATCAAAAATATTGGTAAATGGCTGCAATTTCGAAATAAAGACCTTTTTTTATCTAAAATTAGCCACTTTTTGTTGAGATGATTTATTCTGCTTTTTTAACTTTATAAAAGCTTTCTTCAAACTGAAATAAAAATCTTTTTTAAAAAATAGTTTAAATTGTTTGATTAATCCATACGTTTACTAAATCTGCCACTTTTTGTTGAGATGTTTTCTTCAAATATTAATACAAATACTTTTTTAAGTAGAGTAGAATGTTCAATTAAGTAAAACGTTTACATTGATTAGGCGTTATGTTCTGACATGATGCATTGAAATATACATAGCAGATTTCAATTTTTAGTATTTTATCTTTTTGCTATATTTATTACCATTAGTCGGCAGATTTAGACATTTTGCGTCCATTAGCAAATATAAAGCAAATCTCTCAATAAAGCATCCATTTTTTTTCTTCATATTTCAATAAATTTTAATTCAATCAAAAGATTGTTGATTTCATTTATGATCCTCCTTTGTTTAACAATTTTGAAAAAAAAATGTACATTTATTTATTTTTACTCATAACTGCATGGTGTTTACATATGTGCATAGCTATATCTAAGAAAACAATTTTATATAGTGTGTATTAATAAAGTAAACATTATGAAACAATTTTGAAACGGGCCTATTCTGCTTTAGAAGATTTTAAAATTATTCTTATATTTTATAATTCATAAAATTTATATATTTTTTTGAAAAAAATTTTGTATTTGTCTACAAAACTCATAGTACAGTGATTACATAACTTTACTACCTTCTTTTTTGACACAACAGAGGGCATTATCTTATTAAATTCCAAGTATATTTCCCATTATCCTTCTTGGGGGATCATTATTTGTTTGTATTCTAAGTGAATGTCGTATATTTTTCGTGTTCGTGTTTGCTTTGTCTTTTGTTATGTGTATGTCAGAATAATTTAAATAATTGTTTCTGAAACCTCTCTATTCATTTCATCTACCACATAATTAAGTTATGAAGAGTCTCGTTGCCGGACAATAACTATTTTTAATTGATATTCCTATAGTTGCTCTTTACACAAGCAATCCTACACAGTCGTGTATTGAGAAATTCTCGGCTTATTACCATTAGTTGTAAGCTAGAAATGTGCTTGCAAGTTAACCATATGTCATAATTAGAAATTTACTTTCAATTTATAGTACTTTTCCGTTAGCCGGACGCAAGCGAAAATCACGGGAGAAAGTTGGCGAAATTCTGCATTTTACTTTAAAATCGCTGTAAGAAATTTGGTGGAATTCTACTTTATTTGGCGATTTTTCGCTTGCGCCCGGCTAATGGAAAAAGCACCCAATTTATATAATCAATTAATCAAGCTGAAAGTTCTATAAGAATTTATCTACAATCAAGAAATAAAACTGAGAATTTGGTGTACGAAAGACTTTTAGCACACAAAATGAGTTCCTTGAGAATTTTAAATTTTCGATAAACTCCATTTTTTTTTACAGCGGAACACTGAAATTTATCGATTCTATGGAGATTTGTAGATAAATATTTCTTCTTCAAACAATACAAAATATACTTATTTTTCTTTTTAAAAAAAGAACTTTCTTTTTTACAACTGAAGGTCGCCGATTCTGGCAACTGTACCATTTGCCAGTCGATGAATGAGTACCTACCGCGAAAATTCGCGCAACTTGAATCGTTCGTCACAAAAATGGCAAATACGGAATTCTGATGTTCGGCTGACTGTTCGAGCATAAAGCCTAGAATAACAATTGCTTGGCCGTCTTTTTTTATTCTTATTATTTAAATTTATACGAAATTTCTCTAGATGCAAGACTTTTCAGACTTTCCTGCTTGTGTTTGCTATTTATGGATAGAGTTGTGTATATTAGTGTGTGTGTGTGTGTGTGTGTGTGTGTGTGTGTGTGTGTGTGTGTG
>JAOUZG010039685.1:152919-164685 GCA_026289955.1 Argiope argentata
TGTGTGTGTGTGTGTGTGTGTGTGTGTGTGTGTGTGTGTGTGTGTGTGTAACAAGTTTACATATTTGCATTGAGACCACTATTGAATATATGAAAACAACAAAACCTAACTCTATATATTCATAAATTATAAAATGATTATGTATAAATATTAATAACACACAAGATAATTAAATTTTTAATGGAATTTACTTTCTAAAATCGAATAATAAATATTTAAAAAAAGAAAAGATTTTAAAAGAAAATGCTTAATAAAATGCAATTGAATAAAATTTAAGCTATAGAAAGGAATAAAATTAAAGAATTATGTAAGTAAAATAAAAATGTACGATGAAATATATCTCAAACGTATTAAAAAGATTTATGGTCCAATAATACTAATAAAATTCATTCAAAACTGTTGAGATGGATAAATTTCAAAGAGTATACCCGAAAAGGAAAAGAATGTGAATAAAAATGAAAATAAAACTAAAGATTGTTCAGCTCAAAATCGTAGTTGAAAATTTCAAGTAAACCACATCGTAAAAATATCCCAAACCTGTTTAGATTTTTCAGTTTTTTTTTTTTTTTTTCAAAGGGAACAAAAAGCTAAATCTGTTGAAGCTATTGCAGAACTCAACATCTTTTTTTAAAAAATTACGAGTTACATTTATTGGAAAAGGTATCGATTTTGTAGAATAGAATTTATTTTTCTATTATTTCTTTGCTTGTAAAGATGTTGCATACAAATTTTATAAACGATTCTTGTATGAGATTGCACTTCGCTTCCAATATTTTTACATGTACAGGATAAAAAAAGTGAGAAAATTTAAGTGGAAATAATTTCGAATAGTAAAAATGTTATTGGAAAAAAATAACGTAAGAATACAGCATTCCTAATTCTTGTATAAGACAGTTCTTCGTTTTCAATATTTTACTAGTACAAGACTATAAAAAGTTGACAACTTAAGTGAAAATAATTTCTAATATAAAGATGAAAATGAAATCTGCTATGCCTATTTCAATGTATCAGGTCAGTACATCATTTCTTGAACGGCCAAGCACCACTTGCCCGTACAAGTTAAATAATATTGTTATTCACTTTAATCGTTTCATTGAATGAGTCACTTCGGTATCCCAAACGATTCAAAAAACGTTATCTCGCATTTATTGTTTAAAGAAATATCGCATTTCCTATTTATTTCATTTCACATAATCGCGTGCTCAGAATGACATTTTTCTGGGTTTTATTTGTTTTAGTCATTAATTTATTTTTTTAAAAATCGGAGCTTTTGTAAATGCGATGGCAACGCCATATTAAAAGCTGATTTTTTTAGATGCTCGTGCAGATAATAAAACTTTAATTTTTCGTTTACGGATTTTTGTTGATGCCAAAAATCTCATCCCAAAAACAACATCACGTTCTGACGTAATAATAATAATAATGGAAAAACAATTGGAAAATATTAACGAAAGAATGCAACTTTCAAAATACTTGTATGAGATCATACTTCGTTTCCAATATTCTACATGTATAGAAAATAAAAAGAAAAAAAAATTAAATGGAAATAATTATGAATTTTTTGAAATTTTTATCAAATATTTTAACAAATTGAATCCAAATCAAAAATTTTGAAAAAGAATTGAAACAATAGCATAAGAATGAAGAAATTTTAACTTATGGACAAAACCCTTTAAAAATATGGAAATGAAATTTATATATTTTTTATGCTCACTGACGTGCAGAGTTTCAAATGAGCAAAATGAAAGAAGTGCGTAATCCACAAATATTTGGGATAAGAAGAAAGCTAATATCTCGAAAGAACAAAGTAAACGCTCTTCATTTCTTGAGGCTTATTTGGATGTCACTCTGAGCTGTGTTCTGTACCGCTATGTCAACAAAGTATTAAAAAAACACAGAAGAACCGAGTTCCTTCACAATATTCTTTATTCGCTCTGGCTTATGGGTTTTTCATAAATCAAATAAGGTGATTTCACGATATTAGGGAAATAATAAATGGCCACTTTTCACTATTTAAAATCTGTAGATTTTTCCCCTCCGTCAATCTTTTATTAGATAAATAATACAGGGTGTCCGAAAAGCCTTTGGCACATTTCAAAAATTCGGTAAAAAAAAATAAACGAGATAGAAAGTAAAATTAAATTACATTTATTACCTCAAATAGTGAAGTTTTTTTTAACATATCAATACACCTCGATGTGGGCCCCTGATTTTCGGGGGCTACGAGCAAATGACTGATGAATTCTATCGACGACACTTCTGTGTCGATCGACCCAGGACACTCCCAGTTTCCAAAAACTTTTTTTTCCCTGCATTAATGCTGTTACGAGATGGAGGGTCTTTTCCATATTTCGTACGGAAATTACGTTGAACTTGAGTCGCAGATTTCGATTCGAAAAACCGCATAACACAAAACGCGCGCTCACTTGGAGAAGCCATTTTCTAAATAACTCTTTCTAACGTTTCAGTACCGCAATCTACCGGCCAGTTTTGAATTTTAAAAAAAACTTCACTATTTGAGGTAATAAATGTATTAATTTTTCTTTCTATCTCGTTTATTTTTTTTACAGAATTATTGAAATGTGTCAAAGACTTCTCGGACAACCTGTATTTCCATTTTACAAATATAAATTAGCTTTCAATATTTCATTTTGACTTTTTAGACAATTCAACAATTAAAATTATATCATGTTTAACTATGAAATACATTATAATATAAAAGTTACATTCTGCAATTGGATATTTAGAAACAATTCTTACGAGATATAGCAATTTTTGTATTTTTTTCTCTCATTCTTGTTTTTGTAATCGCATTTGTCTTAAGCCTTTTACGAGTTTTGAGTTTGGTGTTTATGACCCAAGAGCCTGGTTTGGCTATACTGCGCCAAACATATGGCCTTCTACAATTCATATAATAGAGCAAAACTCCAGAAGTTTTAATCAATTAATGAACTTAACCGTGCATATCTGCACATAACGGAGGTAATAACGTGCATATCTGCACATAACGGTCGATAATAAAAACATTTAGGTACAAATTCCTAAATGTTTTTATTATTGACATTACTAAGCATGGATTTATCGTCTAACATTTTGTCTGCTTTAATGTTTTGTACTAATTTACTAAATGAAAAATTAATTATTGCTATTTTCTAAGTTTGTCTTTTAAAAACACAAAAGATGAAGAGAGTAGAAGTATTAAAATGTTTTTTTCAAATCTCTATTTAACAAACTTAGACTATAAAGTCTCCCCCCCCCTTCGGCGGATGGGGGATTCGGTGGATGTGATGGTTCCGGCATGGTGATGGAATCTCGCTACTCCGGAAGCCACACTAATATGTGAGGCTTAGGCTCTTCCCATCGATGACGGGATGTACTTCATACGGGAAGTGTTCTACCGTGGCCAGTGATGGCTCTTAATACTCAATTATAGTTCCAGCCAGTGTCACTGTTGCGTTATTCAGTTTTATGGTTTATTCCGTGTACCTAAGACTGGATCGGTGGGTCTGAAGACTTAAAATATAAAGTCTACATATTCCTGTATTTCTTTTATTTTCCCTTTATTTTCTAAGTATGGTTTATACATGAAGGTATGCAAATTTATTTAACTAACTTGTTGTTGTTGTTACTAATGCCACTTGCCCTGGACAGGCCTGCTGCTGATACAGCAGCAGATTTAAGCCGAAAGGAGCGTCTCTTGTTTTTGAAGTAGTGCCAACTAGGGCCAAGAGTACGACTTTTGCAACTCACTCACTACATTTGCTTGCACAGCCCCCTTTTACGGGGGGCACACATCTCACAGATAGAACACAGAAAAACAACCATTCCCAAACCGGGACTCGAACCCAGGGCGATCAGAACACTTAACCAACTTGTAAAAAGTGAAATAAAATACAGATAATTTAACATATTAATTATTTTAGAAATTCAATATATTTATTCAGTTTAAATTAACTTAACTTAAAGATGCCAGCAAGAACAAGTGATCTAAGGAAAATAGAAACTAGCGTCAAATAAAATGATAAAATATTAATAAAAAAATGCCAGATTTGATCAAATTTTTACTATATAAATTGGAACTAAAGTTCGAAAGAAATTATGAAGAATAATAAATCAAACAATTCTTTTAGAAAGAAAAAGAATTTTTGAGTTGGCTGCTTATTACGTGACTATGATTCATGGTTAATATAACCAAATGCCCTATGAAGTCGGTACCCTTTTTACTTTTCACTCACCCCCCCCCAACATCAGAAACGTCAAAAAACGATACTCAGAAAATTTGATCACTTTAATTATACTTTATATCAAAATTGAAGTGATAAAATAATAAACAAGTAACATAAAAAAATTAAAATCAAATCCTACTTAGGCAAACAATTTTTTTTATATTTTAGTTACTTTATATTAAATAGTAACAATTAATACAACAATCTTATACTATAATACGAGGAATGGTTGTCAAGTCGAAAATCGCCCCAGAATTAATAAACTCCGGTAAACTTGGGGGTCTGGGGTTTTTGGCCACGAGGAATCGATTGGCGCCGGTTTTGAAGCGCTACGGTTGAGCAGTTTGGAGTTACAGATAGGATATTTTCAAACTTTATTAGTTCGCCATAATGGCTACTTAAATTTTCAAGTGGTAACGTGCTGCCATCTATAACCAATGGAAGACTTCGCAATCGATGATTAATGTTTTTTATGTTTATGCTGTTATAGGTTTATAATATGTTTCTTATGTATGTATATATGTTTGGTTTTTCTAAATAAATTTGACAAAAATATTGAACTTCAACACACTTCAATCTTTACACTGCTCACTTTGTACCAATTCTTTAATTGTATAATTTTTTGTTATCAATTACATTTTATTTCCAATGACTTTTCAAACTTTACCTTTGTATAGAATAGTTCCCTTTCCAAACTCTAACTTTGTTTAGAATAGTTTACAATGGTGCACTTTGACTGGTTATCTTTTCACCAATGGTTTCACAAATTTTCTAATGACATGTATTGTTTTGATAAATCACAATTGAAAATTTAAATATTCGAGTTAGCTTCGGTACCTGTTTTCTCCGAGTGGAGCTCGGTCACTCGCTGGTGTATATAAATATGACAGAAGCACAATATTAAGACTCAAAATAAAAAGCGAATTTCATGGCAGTTTTTTATTTTCCTTTCTAAATAATGTATTCGGAATAGCAGCCTAAGGGATGCGAATCCAACGCCTTACCAACCAGACTATCGCGGCCTAACAATCACAATTAATATAAATAATTGATCAAAAATTGTACTTGCATTGAATTTTTAACGCCATTTGTGGCAACACAAAATGAGTGGTTTTTCAACAGCATTTGGGGTAACACAGTACAGATAAGATGTTTTTAATTTTCCTTATTCTGTATTATTATTTTAATTCGAAAGTACTTCAAAACGAATAGAAAAAATCGATTATTTAACAATGTTTAATTTTATATGCATCAGATATTATGAAAATAAACAGAATCGTTTGAAATAATGGGCCGAAAACATGTTAAGACTATCCACATTAGTATGGGAGAAAAACAAACTGAATTCGTTACTTATTTGGCAGCGGGGAAATGAAGTTTTTAGGCGAGAAAGTTAGTTTTTAATTAGTTAATAAAACACTAATGAAATAATATTTTAAAAAACGTATTTACTTTGAGCGTCATCCCCAACAAGTTTTTAAAAAATGTACTTGAACTTGATTGGATGAATATAAAGTATTTTATTAACTTTTGAAATATGAACAAGTTATATAAATATATATAGGAAGAGAGAGCGCTAATAGTAGGAATTTTTTTAAAAAAACAAAGCAATGCATAAATTTGATTTTCATTAACTAAGACTTCTAACAATTATTTTAATTAATTTGATACCTGAAACAACAATACTGATGTTGAATGATGACAAGACATGGTCGATTTGGTAAGTCATTCCTTACTTTCAATGGTATACTAATGTTGAATGAATAATAGAATCAAGACTCCCGATATTCAAATCAAATTTTTAGCAATAGCTGCGAACCTAAATAACTATAATTAATAAAGCATGATGATGGTAGCTTGCATGATTGATGTCTTTTTAACGATTCTTTTCAGCTACTTTTATGAGCCTTATTATGGTTTAACTACCGACTAAATGCCTGATTATTCATCTAGCGCATAAAAGAACATACAGTAACTTCTCACATAACCTATAACAATAACCACAGCATTGGCTATCAACCTCTGGTCAAGGCAAAGTTAAATAAAAAGAAAAGCTTTTTCTCTCTTCTTTTTTGTTCTTTTTTGCAGTGTCATTTTCTTCGCAGCTGGTCACGAGTTACCCCACGTTTGAATGTAGGTCGAAAGTCCAATCTCCAGACTTGACCTAAAGTTATGAGTTGATGATTTTCCTTGTTCTTATCACACATACACAGCCAAACGTGAACAACCTTTTAAGTTCCAATGTCAAGGCTTGTTTCTATGTAGCAGTGATAAGCGAAAATATTTGAAATAGTCTGTAGAAGAATGCTTAAAAACCACAGAATATTTTTTAAGTATTTTTCAATAATATATACAATTAATTGCGCTCTGATAACGATAAGCAATCTAACCGATTCCGCAATATTTTTGAAATATAATTGTTTCGTTAAATAAAAAAGAAAAATAAGTGGTACTTACGTTTTATACCGTCTTCGCCAACGGTTTAGTAACTCATTAGCAAAGTATTTAAATTTGGCGATAAAGATCAATGGATGACACTACTGCCGGATTGTCATAACTGGCTGTTTAGTAACTTACTGGCGATGACTTTTTTGGCGATAAAGCTGGACAGTATACGTACCAAATAAGTAATATTAATTTTTTAATTAATTATTTCATTGTAAATCGTCTGATAAGCCAAGAATTTCCAATTATTCAGTTTAAAAAAGAGAAATTCCACGAATTTAGAAACAACTCAAAATTGAAAATGATATTATTGATATTAGAATGAATTTCTGAAGGTTTATATTGTGTAATTTGCATGCTATTATATTAACTATGTGTAATTAAGAAAGATATTGATAGTTGATAATAAATAGATCATAAGAAAATATGGTACTTAACGTATTATACCGTCTTCGCCAACGATCGCCAATGGGTTTGTAACTTTTTTTTAAACTTAGCGGATTTAAATTTGGCTATAAAGGTCAACGGATTACACCATTGCCGGATTGCCGTAATTGGCGGTTTAGCAACTCATTGCTGATGGCTTCAAATGTTTGATAAAGTTGGACGGTATAATGCATAAGTACCCCCAATGGTTATAATTTATAATATTTTAATTAAAATCATTTTAAATGATTTGTTTATTAATCTAATTCCATGAAGTATGTAAAGCTTAAGCACTTATTTGTTTAATAATATTCTTTTAAAGCTTTAAATTAAAAGAAAAAATATTACAAAAAGGGAAGTAGCGAAAAAGATTTGGGGAAAAAATGTATAAATATAATACAGCAAAATATATTGTTTGTTAAGGCAAACTAATAATTTAATTGAAATAACTCTATTTCTAATTTGTGTCTTGAAATTAAATATTCTAAAATTTCTTATTTACATTTGTTAAACGTAAATCCATATTTTTAACCAACTACTTTGTAGTTGTTTTATATATTATGCATCAAATATTCTCACGACTTCTTTCAGTCCATTTCTCAAAATTTGTCTAAAAATATACTATATCACATCGAAAGGATGATACCAATGTTTTGAATAAGCGCGAATAACGAACAAATATTTCTATATTTAATAGAGATTCTTAAAAAAAATATCTCCACAATTATAAAATTTAAATTTTGCATAACTCTAAATTAGCAACCTTTTATATATTCATAACGTATCTATTAAGTAAAACAAATATAATTCTTGTTATAAAAATTGAGGACAAATATTAACAATAATATTTTTGATTATTGATCAATTGCATCCTTTGAAGGTATTGTTTCCTTGGAATGAATCGTTGAGCAAAATATTTTTGAATTTGAAATAATAGAATAGAGAAATATTTTTGTATTTGAGATAATAGAATAGAGAAATATTTTTGAATTTGAGATAACAGAATAGAGAAATATTTTTGTATTAGAGAAAGCAGAATAGAGAAATATTTTTATGTTTGAGATAATAGAATAGAGAAATATTTTTGTGTTTGAGATAATAGAATAGAGACTCATTTAGCTTATGTTATGAATATAAATTTTTAATTAATTGGGTTAATTTGTTATTAATTAATGAATCAAGTATTTCGATATAATTTAAGTTTTAAAAAAACTGAAACATTTAAGTTTTTGTTTTATAAAAAAATTAGGTAAAAATATTCAAAAACATTCTTTCCTGAGGTAGGTACATATAACTATCTGAAATTGAACATAAAAATTTATTGAGTATTAATTTAATATAAGTTTCAACTATGTTTTAATATTTTTTTCAGTTGCTAAAATTTAGAAATAGCAGCATTAATCAAATGATGTAAATCAGCTATGGACACTTAAAACTTAATAAATTTGGTGATTAATTTATTTCCCACTCTTTAGAAATAGTTAACCAACGATAAATATTTTTATTCTATTGATCTACCTATCAAGAAATATAGAGGATGTTTATAAAATTTATAAAAAGATTTCGAGACTATTTAATTAATTTTTGGAGTTATGAAGATGGATTTTTTAAATCTTTGAAATGATATTTTTTTCTGTACTTTAAATCTGCATCATGATTTTCATAGCAGAAAGACTTTTTCGTAAAATTTTCAAAAATACTGATTTCTATTCTTTTCCTAGCACTTTCCGATTCTATAAATTATTATGAATTTGTGCTTAGAAAAAGTTCTTTGCATTAGACCACAGCACATTAGTCAGTAGGTGAAACTTCAGAAGTATTTTCTCAAATGTGCTGAAGCGATTTATAGATAATACCTGTATCAGTCATCATTTTTTTGTGAATACAGAGGTACTTTTGGAAATATGAATTGTACTTTTGTCTTGGAAAAAGATTTCAAAGACAAATGTTCAAATGTGTCTTTGAAATCCATCGGAATTGGGTATATATCGAATATTACATTTTCTTTTCATACTATATTGAGCTGGTTTTAATATTTTTTCCCAACTCTTCTTATTTTTAATCCACCGTTGTTGGATGACCTTATATAATCCTAAGTCCCTGACTTAAATTGCCCTTCCATTGACGGGACAGATTTGTGATTTTCTTTTTCTTCATTTTTCATCCTAAATAGACATTTTTGTTGCAGCCAATTACATAAACAATGTTTCAACACGCGTCATAATGTATTTCCATTTTACTCTTGTTAAATAGTTTTTTATATACAAGGTTCCATAAGCTGATCTTCCTTGAGCCACATACATCTGTAAAAAGCTAATAAAAATTCTAATTTTAGCTTTTATGGGTTGTAATTATTAAAAATGTCTAGCTGATACTTTTGTGACGGATTCTCTCACGTTACTAGAAATTTCATTTAGAACATATTTGAGAAGTACATACATTTTTAATGATTTATACGATATCTTCATTCTATGTAGAAGTAATTATTGACAGTTTTTCTTTTTCTTATTAATATTAGTGCTTATTCTGCTCTTAGAAATTTTAATGTCATGTATTTCGCATATCACAACGTTTTAGGATTATGGAACAGGAATATTTCTGTTTGAAATGCAGAAAAACTTTTCCTTCATCCACAGCTTGTTTACACGCAACATTTTGAAAGAAGAATAAATTTAAAAGTAGCAGACGATATTTCTTATTTCAAATCGCAAGTTCTGAGCCAGATATTTTTATTCAAAAATATTTCTTTTTTTACATTCTTTATTGAAATTGTTCTAAAAATGTGTACCTTCTTTCTGCATATGAATTAAATAATGCGTATCTTTGAAAGCATGTCAAAATCACTTGTGAAACATAATATTCATTTTGAAAATTTAAACAAATGCTTTTTACGTTTGTTCGCGAAGAAAATTATCCGTTTGGATATTCAAATGTAAAATAAGAATAAAATCTCTAGTATAATACATTTTGAGTTATTTCGCTCCATTTCGATATGGAAGAAAACTTCACTGCTGAATTTCTAAAAAAAATTGCTAGCTCTCGTAAATTTCAAAGAACTGTTCCGAATGAATCTCTTATAGGAGGCTTATACATGCTGGAAAATAATCTTTTAAGCCTATTTTTTTTTAAAAAAAGGAACTAAGTTTTCAATTTATTTCCTTTTACGCAGCTTGAAACTGAAAAGGATTAAAATCAAAGCAAAGCATTCGGAAATGTAAAATAAATAAAAAAATATTTAAGTTTTTAGCTCCGAAATGGAATAAAATACAGATATAAGTTTCAGAAAATATTTTGGCATCCAGTCGGTAAAACCATTTCTTAAGTAAAAAGAATTAATATGTGGGATAGAACCAGATATTGAAAAATATTTTTTGCTGAGAATATTTGGGGAAGAATAAATTATAGGGAATTTTTATTAATAAAGAAAATTGAATGGTAAGTATCTGTCACAATTAATATTCATCATCATATCACAGTATGAATACTTTTTATAGAAAATTAATCTACGAATATTTCAGTCTTTAATTCACGTGTGTTTCAATCATGAAAAAAATAATGTAAAATATCATTATGATTAATCAAAAAAGCTGTATTAAATTTCTATTTGAGTGAAATATTATTTTTGACTGATTCCAATATCTTTGTGTCACAAATGGATGTCAAACCAGAAATAACATAAAATCCATTGGTATTTAACTTCTTTTTTTTTATTTAACTATACTTAAAAATAAACTGCCTAAAGTTTAAATGAATTTTCATTTATGCCAAACTATTCGCAGATTTGTTTATATTTTCAAAGCCATAAGTGTTGTATTTATTCTATTTACCATATCTAATATCTAACCAGCTATTTGGTTTAGCTTGTAATTTTGGCATCTGTTCGCATTGGAGCCAAGATTGAGTTCGAGTGGGTTTTTCATACTGATAACGGCGATATCAGTATTAAGCTATAAGTAATAATTACTTGAACATTGCATAAAATATCAAATATTATAATTTCAATCAGCATAAACAAGCATATAAACATTCAAACTATAACCGTACGTGCCGTCAAGTAATTTTAGCAGATGATTTCTTATCTAAGTACACCTATCCATATCTGATAGTGCTTTAATAAAATACTTCTAAAATCTATTCTCCACAGCATCTTGAAGTCTTTCATGATCAATTAAGTATAAATAAAAATTGGAACTATGCGTTAATAATAGGTATTAGAAAATGCTGCACAAATTTTAGAAGTGAAATACAATTTACCGCTCCATGAGCAATGTTGTTTCCGGAAGAAGATATTCTTAGATGCGAGTAATATTCGTTACAAAATGCGCAACCTAAATTATAAAATTAAAGTACAATATGGTATTCCATGAGCGCTGCTGTTTTCGGAAGAAGATATTCTTGGACGCGAGTAATATTCATTACAAAATGCGCAACCTAAATTATAAAATTAAAGTACAATATGGTATTCCATGAGCAATGCTGCTTCCGGAAGATATTCTTGGTCGTGAGTAATATTCGTTACAAAATGTTGAACCTAAATTATAAAATTAAAGTACAATATGCTATTCCATGAGCAATGCTGTTTCCGGAAGAAGATATTATTGAACATGAATAATATTTATTACAAAATGCTGAACCTAAATTATGAAAGTAAAGTGCAATATGCTATTCC
>JAOUZG010039685.1:173052-207716 GCA_026289955.1 Argiope argentata
ATACAAAGTCCATTCAATCCGATCCCGCTACGCTAAAAACGTAACAATATATAAAATTTCATCGTACGAGTTCAAGATGTTTTTAGTTATCGTATGTACTGACAGACAGACATAATTATAGGAATGGAAGTAAGAAGAAACATAACGAATAAGATTCAAACAAAAAATAAAAAAATGAACGAGAATAAAAGTTCAAACTCTTAGATTCGTGTGAATAGAAGCCCAATTTCTAAAATGTTTGTCTGTCTTTCCAAAAAAAATTCATGTCGTTATAAAATACACAAATCCAAAATAATTTTTGTGAATTATGTGTGTATTTGGGATTAAAGTGGCTTTGTTATTTTTAAAATCAGTTCCGCATTTACTCAAAATTCAAAATGCCAATTGTTTAATCTTTGTGGATAATATAACAAATAACAAAAAAAAATGTATAAATTTTTTTTTCTCTTGTCTTGTTTTTATGTGTTTTTTAGACTTTTTTTAGTGTTCTAAGGCTTATATGCTGAATGTATCAGGAAACCGCTGAATGCTTGATGAAAACATTATTCAAAACATTCTACATTGCAAACCACTGAATCCAAGCCTACACAATTTTATTATTATTTAATTCTTGGTTAATTGAGGCCTGTTAAGATTTTTTTTCAAATTTTCATTTGAATTAAATATAAAATCGAAATATTAAGATTTTCCCTCTTTAAGTTTTGAGTATAATATGGCCGAAAATCAACATTTGCAACATTAAAATTCAAAATAAACGCATTTCTAGTGGGACTGGTTTTATTTCAATCCACTTTTTGTTCTCACTTTGAATAAATTTCAAAAAATTATTCTTAAGCAAATTTTAAGACACGTTTTTTTTGTTATTTATTGATTTCTCTTAATTCATGATATTTTATTTGTTAAATATAATTTTTATAGGCACGTAATCGTTGCTTTGTAATCCAGGGATCATTTAAAAAAGTATTATATAGCCTGATAAAATCAAGACTAAAATATTTTGATGCTTCAACTAGTTATTAAAATCGCGTTTGATTTTTATTTTCTAGCATATGAAATGTTCTGAGAAAAAATATTGCGTTCCTCTAAAGACGTAATATCCAAATTTTGACTAATTTTAACATTTTAGACATTTTTGAATCCAAGGAATATATATTTGAAAATATGAATATATGTCTGTCCTTCAGTGAGCGGGATAGTTATAAAACGATTTGATTTAGACAAATGAAAGGCACTTACGTATTAAGCCGTCGATCTTTATCTCCAAATTTGGAGACATCGTCAATGAGTTGCTAAACCACCAATAATGGCAAACAACCATCATTATTTAAAAAATTGTGCAAACCTTAACTCTCGTCCTCCATTTTGTTTGTTTCGAAGAAGATCATTAAGTGGTTTTACTGTTCTGTTTTTTTTTTTACTCGTTAAAATGACTAAAATTTGGGAATTTCTTGTTATTAAGAAAGATACAGTGACGTATTTCCAAAATTATGAAATTATTCCATCTAAAAATACGTGTTTGAATGGATATGAGAGATATTATACTTGAAAACGGACAAACAATGACGGTATAATGTATTAAAGAGTTCTGGTCGCCTAAGTAAATTGGCTACTGGTGGCACATCAATGGTCTAATATGTAAGTAGCTCCAAGGTAGTTGGCGACCGTTGGCACATCGATGGTCTGATGCGTAATACCAAACCAGGTGATCCGTAGGTGATCTTTACAATCAAAATTCTTAAAATTTTGAATGAAATCTAGTCTACAAAAATCTAGTTGTGTGGCTCCCTGAATGCAAATCATGCCGAAAACATAATATTTTGTGTATAGATTTATCATTTAAAATGTAAAGCTGTATCAAATTTTGAGCCAAAACCGGCAAGAGATTGACAGTCTGCATGTTTGTGCTTTTGTGTGCATGTAAGCACTTACATAAAAATTTCATAAATGAGATTTAGTTTATGATTTGAACGCAAAATTATAGTTATGTATCAAATTTTAGTTTTAGTCAATTACGAAAAAGAGCGTGCAAGATACTTTCTCGGTTCTAATTATTTTCTTTATCTTCAGAAGCAATAATGGGTACTTACGTATTATACCGTCTCTGCCAGCGATCACTAACGGTTTAGTAAGTCATTGGCACCGGATTTAAATTTGGCGATAAAGATCAACGGATTACACCATTGCCGGATTGCCATAATTGGCTGTTTTAGCAACTCATTGGCGACGACTTCCAATTTGGCGATAAAGTTGGACGGTGTAATACGTAAGTACCCAAAACTGCTTATGACGAGGAGGAATCTTATCTGTACCTTCGCCATCTTACACATGGTCAACATTGTTTTTATGCAGGAGTAAGAGGGATAATATCTTTATTAGGGAACTAGCCGCCTTTGGCGACCAGTCGGTTCGCCAATATTAATGCTCGCTAAAATTTTCATGTAATATTTTATGTAGCTGTGTCTCATAGCAGGGTTTTCACCAAAATATTTATAAACCAAACAAATTTTGATAATCAAATAATTCATTTATAGTACTATTTATTATTATTTTCTTCAGATGTTCTGTTCATTGTACTACTCATCTTTCTCTTTCTATCCGAGCAATGATTGTCCCGGAATTGATATTTTACTTAAATGGTGGATGGAAAGGTCTAAAATTCTACGTTTATATAGAATAATAAGATTCAAATTTTCATAAATGTAAACATACTAAACAAATAAAGACACAATTGATTTTCAAGAGATGCGAAAGTTTAAAAACAGTTTGAAAAATGCCGCGCACAGAGGAAAAAATGGTGACACACACACACCCTTCTTTTCTTTATTTTTCTAATCTTTTTTTCTTCACTACTTCTCTTTCTACAAACCCTTTTTGCCTTCTGTTATTCTTTTTTTTTTCTTTATTTATTACGACTTTATTTTGAGCAGGCATAGATTAAATATTCATACCGACTAATAATAAAAGCAACTATTTTCTTTCTTTTTTAAACACCCCGTTATCTATGAATGAAAACCAACTGACTTCGCGCATTTCTTTCTAAACAAATCATAATTTATTACTTCCTGCTATCTTACTCGGTGTGGGGGAAGGAAATGAAGATTTTTGGCGGGAAAGTAAGAAATATATACTATTTTCCTAGCAGTTTTTTCATTTTTTCTCTCCATAAGAACCATCCTCGTGTCTTAACGAAAATATTAAAATAAAAATTAGCCGAATCGGTCGAGCCGTTCTCTAGTTTTGCGCTTAGCAACGCATTTCGAGTTCCATTTTTATTAATATAGATATAGGATGCGACAGGAGAGAGCATTACCCCCTTGGCTCACTTTTTTAAAATCGCCAACTCGCCGCGCTCTTGCGTCTTGTCTCCCGGAGGAAGATATAAAATTAAATGACGCACTGAAAAACATCGGGTTGCCATGTTAGGCGCTAAATCTCCCATGTGAATAGAGGGTAATGTTCTCTATGGATTAACCGATATAGCTTTAATGATTTCCAGTTTAGCTATAATATTACAAATTATTTCCACTAACCATAAAATAGACGTTGAAACGGCATCCAAATATTTCCGTAAAAGCAACGATTTCCGCTTCGCTGCCGAAAGTTCTGGGAGAACTCATTTTCTTCTCGTACGATTCCTTGTCATCTTGAGGCAAGAAATTCTGAAAACGGTCCCAGTGCTTGCATACATAATTCACGATCTGGTTCCTGATGAAATCATGCTTGGCTTGCTTGCCCAATGCAAAGTAAGCCATGGCTCGAAACAGGCAGTTCCCGTCGCCCGACATTGGATAGATCTTGAACTTTGCACCAGAATGATGAACAAATCTACTGACATTATTGAGTAACATTTTGTTAGGGTTATGCAAATCAGAATCCATAGTTTTTGTTGTTGGGCATGGGACAAATGACGACTGTGGTAAGCTTTTGCTATGTTTGTCATCTGTGCAAAAATAACTTCCCGATCTTGTCTCATACGGGCATTTGATCCCACACCACATTGAATTTTATTTTCAACTAAATAATAGAAATACTTCGGATACCTTCGTTAAAATTCCTTTGTTTTTTTGCAAAACTTTTGACTTCGGCATTACAGCTAAACACAAGAATTTATGAAATAATCATACGAACTTCGAAAATCTGAGTCTATAAATATTGATAGGTTATTTCAATTTAGTAATTTCAATGCAAATGAATATTCAAAATGTTTAATAAATACCAAACTCAGCTTAATAGTTTTTGTAATCCTAACCCTAAAAAAGCTGAAAATTTTTGAAATATTTCAGATTTTTTTAGTCTATTGTTGTTTGTATTCTTTATTGTTACTTTGCTACACGTATTGCCTAACAGAAAAAAAATTTAACTCGTTGTTTAAAAGTGCTTTTATAGTAATTTCATTGTTGGCAATATTATACCTCTAAATAAAAGCCTTTCCATTTATTATTACTGATTTTATGAAAGCTTTTATACTTATACACTTTTGTTTGTTGTTGTTACTAATGGCACTTGCCAATGGACACGCCCCCTGCTGATACAGCAGCAGATTTAAGCCGAAAGAAGCGTCTTGTTTTTGAAGTAGCGCCAACTCCGGCCAGGAGTACGCTTAGCTACACACTCATCACATACGCTTGCACAACCCTTTTTTACTGGGGGCGCAGTCACGCATCTCACTGATAGCACACAGAAGAACAACCATGCCCGAACCGGGACTCCCAGAACACGAGGAAGACGCGCTACCTCTGAGCCAGAGAGCCGGCTCATACACTTTTAAAGCTGTTGTATACAAAGTTTAAAAAAACCAAAGGGTAATTTTCGTACGCTTTTTGAAATTTTCACAAACAAAACATCAACTTCCGTCATTTTGTGCATTTTAAGAACTATACAAGTGAATAAGGCATTTTCCTTTACCATTAAATTCGCACTATAGCAAACTTGAATTGTTATTCCAGTGTATAAATGCATTTTCTAATCATAATTAAAGTTGGGGAAAATCTTTAAAAGATGTTACTCGATCACATAAATAAATTACTTGCTTGGCACCAGATATTTCAATGGCCAATTTTAACTATGTTGGAATTGCTTGTTTTAAATATGAATGTGTTTCTCCATCCGTAAAATTCTCTATGAAGCAACGTAGCTAATTATAATTTAACTTGCACGAGCACGTGGTGCTTGGCCGTTCAAGAAATTACGTTCCGACATGATAACTTGAAATATGCATATCAGATTTCATTTTAATCTTTTTTTATTTCATTTCTTCAGTGAAAATATAATATTTAATTGATAATAATTCACTAAAAGCAAAATTATAATTGTCCGTATTTTTAAAGACCCTACAGAAAAACCCAAACTATACGTATAAATAAAAGAATGCTTATTGAGAAATCCAAGAAAAATATCCTAGTAAAAAATGGCGAATTTTACCCTTTCTGATCATCCATAAGTAACATTCCAAGGATTGCTGGGTAATTTATAAGATGAACTGTAACCTTTCTAATAGCATTAAGGACTAACAAAAGCTCTTCCAATATTCCAAAATATCATTAAGTTTTTAAAAAGTGAAATAAAAAGAATCCCAAAAGTATTGAAGTCTTTCTTTAAATCTTTCTTAGAGACATACCGTTTGCGAAAAGACGAAAATATTTGTGGATTTGTTGCTGGTTTTATCCTTTGTTGTTGTTGCTTCCAAGAGAAAAAAAAGCCATGTGTTTGTTTTGATCTCAATGTGTGGGCTGTTTTCTTACTTCTCTTTTCTTGTGCTATTTACTGCTGTTTTTAAGAAGAGAATTCCACTTTGAAGCTGTGGTGGATAAAAAACATTGCTCGAAAATCCAATACTTGTGTAAGTATCGTCAAAAAGTTTTCAGTGAAAAAGCCTTTTAAAAAATAACCTTAGCATCAGAAGACAGAACTTTGTTTAGATCATTAATTTCTTAATAGCACCAAAACCCAAAAGGCAATAGAATATTTATTTTTTACGCAGCTTTTTTTCTTATTTAATTGTGCTTAAATATCAAACAAACTTTCTGATATTTACTTGAAGTAATTTAAATAATCCAATGCATTCCTAAAAGTCATCCATTTACTTTTAGCAATAGTTTTTTACTTAAACAACAGCTTTATACGGAGAAAAAATATTGTTGTTGTTGTTACTTATGGTACTCTACAATCTCGGTGACAGATCTATCAGTGATTTAAGCCCAGTGAGCGTCTCTTGTTTTTTCAGTAGTGTTAATAAGCTACTTCAAGAGTCATATTAGCTTGCAGAACCGCTTTTTGCCAGCTTTCTGGCACAAAGTTAGGTGCGTCTTCCTCGTGTTCTGGAAGTCCCGGGTTCGAGTCCCGGTTTTGGCATGGTTGTTCTTCTGTGTGCTATCTGTGAGACGTGTAACTTTGCCCCCAGTAAAAAGGCGCTGTGCAAGCAAATGTGTTGAAAGTGTACTCTTGTCCCTAGTTGGCGCTACTTCAAAAACAGGAGACGCTCATTTCGGCTTAAATCTGCTGCCATAAATATCAACAACAATACAACCTCTTTTTATGAAAGAGGGGATCACATTCATATACCTCACAGATAGAACACAAAAAGAAGTGCAATCATGCCCGAACCTTGACTTGTACCCGGGACGGCCAGATCACTGGGAAGACGCGCTAACTCTATGCCTAATGTCATTTTGAGCACGTGATTAAATGAAGTGAAATAAATAGAAAATGTGATATTCTTTTTAAACAATCAGTGCGAGACAAAGTTTTTTTGGATCGTTTGCAATTCTAAAGTACTCATTGAATGAAACAATTAAAAAGAATAAATATATCATTTAACTCGCCCGAGCACGTGGTGCTTGGCCGTTCGAGAAATGATGCTCTGACATGATACATTGAAATATGAATAGCAGATTTGAATTTAATCTTTTTTAGCATCCTTTTATGAAAATATATTATTATTTGCAAATAATAGCGACATCTTGTGAATAAGACAAGTTTTGAGATGTATCCATTTCATGTTTATTACGGTTTTATGATTTATGTCAGATGGACATTCTTACTACTCTATTTTCAATTGCCATCGGTATAATTTTGTTGTTATCCGTGTTTGAGGAAAGTCGATAAATATTAATGCTGTTCCTTTTATAAATCAATGATCCATTTTGCTTTTCGATTCAAATTAACTATGATAACATGTTATTCTATTATTTATGTAGTACTAACTACAACCATATGCAAATTCTCCACTAAATGTGTGTGAAATGCACTAGATATGCACTAGATATTTTTAATACACTAACTAATTAAAAACCTTTGTAAATCTCAATAAGAATGCATATCAGTAAAATAGAAAAGAAAAATAGGAAATGAACTATATTATTGAATCTGTTTTATTAATGAATAAACCTAAAAAGGTAATGCTCTTACAATTCCTTATTTATCCATAGATACAAAATATCTTTATTTATCTATAAAAAAAATAACTTGTACTATTATTATTTAAAAAAAACAATGAAATTTATATTTTCTGGTATATTTTTACATATTAATAACATAAATAAAGAAATATATTTTGGTAAAGAAAAAATTCTAGCCTATAATTCGAAACATTGCAAATTAATTATTTTTAATATAAGATTCGTCAGGAGTGATTGGCAACTGCTGTTGCATTCCTTGAGTTAGGATTTTTCTATCATCCGATATTTAGTAATTATTATTATTATTTTTATTATATTATTAGATATTATAGTATTATTATAGTATGATAATTATAGTATTAATATATCAATAATTTACCATTTATTTTTAATAACCTGAAATTATTTAATTAACTTCTCATTTAAATTTCTTTTTTTAATTCATTTTGCTTCTCGTTGAAAAATTTGCAGTAAAATAATCAATAGTCCAATACCATCTGCTATTAAAGGTGAGGAAAAATAGATACAATTACTTCATTATTTTTTCAAACTTATTAATAAGCCTCATATAAAAAATTTTATCCTTAAAAAATTGTAGTTATGTATTAGCCTTTTCCAGAAATTAAAATCAAAATTGTCCTAAAATATCAAAATATGTTCATTAAAAATTTCATAAGCATATTTGAACTATTTTAACTTCAAATTATAGGTATGGAAGTAAGAAGTAACATAATGATTAAAATTCGAACAAAAAATACAAAAAAAAATATGCAATGAGAATAAAAGTTCTAACTCTTAGATTCGTGTGAATAGAAGCGATATTATTCAGCTCTTTATCGAATTCTTGCGTGTTCTACTTTTCGAAAATTCACGATTGTTTACAAAAAACATTTTTGTTTTCACGAAACTACTATTAATAATAGCTTCAATTAAATGAACCTATCCCCCATGAAGATATTTTTTTTTCATCTTCACGTTTATTTACCTTTCTTTTAACCTTAAGGAATGTTTTTTTCCGTCCTTAAACAGCAAAACGATACGACATGTTTACTGTCACGTAGCCATTCCACTTCTGCTAGAAAATCAAACACACCTGAACGCGGTATTTGGTTACAATAATACCGGAACGATTCATTTTTTTAACAAGCGATTTTTTTAACAAACGATTTAAACAGCAAGCAGATGTTCTATACGTTTTAAGATAAAAATAATCATCCAATAAATAGGTGATTCATTGGATGATTATTTTTCATTCAGTAAAAATAAATAAATTTCCATAGATCTTTAACTCAGGACTTATAAATCAAAAGCAGGTGATTTTCGAAATTCGTAAATATTTGTTTGATATTACAAAGCTTTGGATCTGTTTCGTTTTTCAAATAAACGATTTGAATAACAACCAGATGTCTCCATACATTTAGTTAAAAAAAAAGAGATTACACAATCGTTTTCATATTATGATTTTTTTTATATTCTGAATAGCAAGAAGATAATGTCTAATATGACCTTATAATGAAAGATTAAAATATGATTTAATCTTTCACTATGAGAATTAAAATTGTAACATTCTGAGAGATTAAATTATAATTATAATTAAAACAAAAAATTATGATTTTCATCATTTGTAAATACTTGTTGAAGTTGTAAATAAAACTTTTATAGTTTAAAGAATGCCCCTTTTATTTTCAAAAAATCTGGATGTGGAATAATAAACATATATGAAACTAAAATTTAATTAGAATCAAAAGTTTATAGAAGATTTTTTTATCTTTTATAGGCCTATTAATGTTGTCTTAAACTAAATATAATACCTTTTGTGTCTATTATTATTATTTGGTTTCAGTATCTGAGTTGTTATTACGAATTGGCAAATGTTATTTATATATTTAATGGCTAAATTATGAATTTTTTATTTACATGCATTCCTTTACTATTTTAATAACCTTTTTTACTAACGGACATTTTATAAAAATTCAGAAACATTCTAAATTTTCTTCTTTAATTTCTTTATGAATTTGATCACAAATATTCTAGTAGAGGTGAAAATAGAATAATTTCTAAAAATTAATAGTTTGTGTCAGCTAATGCCAGATTTTTTTTTATGTCGAACAATATTAATATATAACAATCGATCATATCGAACAGTATTGATATTAAAAAATCTTTTTTGAGCAATGATTTCATGAGAAAATGCATCAATATTTTTTTACGTGCGAAATTCTATCTATTGTATTCAAATTAAAATTCTTTTATTCATACTGGATTTCGAAATGAAATATTCATCAGAATCCTCAGATCCATCATGTTTAAAAAATTCACAGATATATCAAGTAATATATTTTAACAAATATTTACACAATCTATTATAATGTAACTTTAGTTTGAATTAATTATAAAATAAATATCGTATGACTTTTGAAAATTAAAGAGGTTATTGTTAATATACTAAAAATTTCTCTATGATACTAATAATAAATTATATAGTTGTTTTAATTCTAATAAAATAACTTTTCTTCTCATTTTTAACTATAGAATTAGTGTTAATGAATTATGAGATTATATCTTAAAATTATCTTTAATAGTATATAACTTTTTTAAACTATTATCATTTAGATATTTTGGGGATGAATTATATGTTTAAATCAGAGCAAATAACATTAGTTCTAATATACCATCGTTCAAAAACGAGGATAAAATTTAAAAAATTATTTATAACATAAGATATTCTTAATCATTGTTTGATATTAAATTCTTGATGGAAAAAGAAAATATAAAAGAAGAAAGATACTAATTCCAAATCAAAGTTTGGGCACTTTTTTGTACCTAAAAAAATTCAAAACAACTCAGATTCCAGTTGAGTAGAAATTCAGAACATGCATAAAGACGAACAATATGAAAATTCTTAGCAAGGAAATTCCACGAAATCTCAAATATTCTTTTCTCGCCATTGCTCTTCAACGAATGCAAACCGGAAGTGGAATAGCACATGACCATTCATGTCAGTAACATGCAAAACCAGATTTATTTATCACTTAAATAAGAAAGTTTTTCAACTATAAAAGGTTTTTATCGAGGCTTAGCATTCACAAACAGAAAGTATTGGGGGGGGATCTATATTTCTTTACACTTCCTGTTTACTTAAATGATTTTTATTTAAATGTTTTATGCTACTTTTTCTTTTTTCAAAATTTTTTGTTATTGTGAGAATTTTTTTACCCGATATTATTGGCTGCTTATGTTCAATTTAAAAGTGTTTTCCTTAAAAGTTGAAGAAGCTATTCATTCTTTCGTGTTGCAAATATAATATGAGAAGTCAAATGATATATTTTTGACTGGTGTATTAATTCCATCGATTATTTTACTCAATTTTTGTTTTTGAATGGAAGTAATTAAATCATTTTTTTTATTCTATAGATTGTCAAATTATTTCTTATGCACTAAAAATGTGGAATAAATTGAAATTCCACAATCTGTATTTGAGTTTATAATTAATCCAATCCTGCTTAGTTGATCTCACTATCTGACAAGGATTCAACGTTAAAATGAAATATGGTATCTTCTTTCAAACAAAACAATTGAAGTGAATTAGTAAAATCTTGATTCACATCGATGAATATATTAGCGTCATGAAAAACGTTCAAGGAAAAATGAACATCTGCATTTACTTGGAGCGAGAAAAAAGAAGGCCAATAGCGATGAACCTGTCCACAAAAAGCCACTGTTTGCTAAAGCGCTTACTAAATTGATTCTCATGCTAAACAATTTTCATTCTTATTTAGATTGGACTTCAATATGTATGTGTATATATATATATATATATATATATATATAATTTTCTATTATAAATAAATGCAAGACATTTTATCTTTTCTATGAAATATTTTTTTAAAAAATTGTACTCACTATAACACTATTCACACAGAAATTTTTATAGATTACATTACAAAAAAGAATAGGGTATTGAAAATATCCTGAAATAATCAAAGATATCTTTCTGAACATCAATATCATAAAATTTGTCAATGGAAGAAATTTTACAATTGACAGAGGGTAGTAAAATGTTTAGAAGCCATACATAAATTTTAAGTTCAGTTTGGTAAATAAAATTGTAAAACTTGATTAAATTTTGTTCTTTTATCGAAAAAAAATCTTAGAAAGGATGCATTACTTTTTCTGAAAAAAAAATACATTCTTCTTATAGCAAAATTTTATTTGCAGAACTACACTTCAATTCTTTATGTTTTTGTTTCGTTTTTACAGTTTTATGGAATATAAGCTTAACGCAATACGGAAAAATTTGACGGAATATATACTTTTTATCCTTTATTATCTCCAAATCCAATACGATTGCTCAGTTGTAAATTTTAAAAAAAGACTTTTTATAATTGTTCGAATCACAGGTTGTTTACTATTTTTTGTTCAAAGGAACATAAATATGCCATTTGGTTATAAAGTTATTAATAGTGTTGTTGGAATTTTGTTAACAACATATGTTAATTATTGCAAATAGTAAAACAGTGTTCTTTTAATTTATTATTTAAAAATAACAAATACAATTGAACAAAAACTCAGTTTTAAAAACTGAATATATATCAGAAGAAATTTGTAAACGGAATCTATTTTCATCATGTGAATTATTATCATATTAATTTAATTATTATTTAACTAATGTGCAGTTAATATTAACTCAACTTATACAACTTACTTTTAAGTGTACATAAATATTAATTCAAGTTCTTTCTCTCCGAAATAAAATGTATTAAAAACAAATAATCCGTTTCATATCTATTAGAACAATAAATATTAATAGATAATAAACTAAAATAGGATGAAGCTCAATCGGATTAACTGTAACTGTATAGAAAAAATAAATAGTACAAATAAAATCAGGACCAATCATCTCTATATTGCAGTCAGAGGGGAAAAAGTTCTGTTTGAAGAGCCACTGTTAAATTATTTTTGAAAAATAAATTTAATGGATTGAATTTAAACATTGATCAAATCTGATGAAAAATTTTATTACTTTATTTTTATAGATTCTTTCCCGTTGAGTGATTTTTGCTGTACAGGAATATTATCTTTTGCAGAGTTGGTGAAACAAATTATAATTTGAAGAGTTTAACAATGTATTTAATTTGAAATTTTGGAACACTAAAGTCTAATGGAAGATAACTTGCAGCTTTACTATCGTGAGGACCTCAATAATATTCTCGATACTCACAATGGGGAAATAATCCAGCACGATCATTGGCAGCCCCAAGTATGAGACAGAAATGTCGTTTGTAATAATATCGATACAAACCATCAAGGTCAGCAAGACAGAAGGTCGTTTGGAACTTTCGACTATTCTATTATCGCATCTTCTTGCAATAATATTATCTTATATCCCTTTACCGTAAAGGAATTCGTTATTATTTTTTTCACTTTGATTGTATTGTCGAATATTTATTTTAATGAGTCCAATCTTTTTATTTTACTTATTTATTTGTAATCAGCTTTTGTTAAAGAAATAACTGAAGACATTTACTCGAAGTCATCTTAATATTATTAGACGTTTTTCAATAAAAAAAATTCACATGTTTTTGTTATAGGATAGTTTTTGTTTTGGAGAGAGGAATTTGAGTTTTGATTTGTTGCCTGAAAGCGATAAGTTTCCAGATTAAATTAATCAGACCTATCAGATATTCTAATAAATTAAATCTTTTTTTTATTTCATAAATAATTCATATTTCATAAATAATCAAAGTATTTTGTAGAAATATTAATAACTTATTAAAGCTAATATCTGATTTTATTACTATTTTACTAGGTTAATTCTTCCAAAGCCTTTCTCATGTCTCATTGTATTTTCATCCACTTTCTTCTTCAAATTAGGTTGGTTTTTTTAAAAAAAATTATTTCAAACGGCTTTGTTCTTTACTTTACCAAATACAATCTGAGAATTCCCAGATAAAGTTTGAGAAAAAATACAAGAATATATTATTCACTTGTACATTTAAAATGCTCTATCAAATGCAACTGTTGCTTTGTTTTATAAAATAGTATTTCTGTTCAAAATGAAGCAAGCAGTCGTTCAAAGGAAAAGCTATTTTTACTGTTTTCTTAAAAACAGAAAAAAATTTAATATACTGCACAAAATATTTATTGTGTCTTAAATTATATCGAACATTTTATGAGATTTTTCATATTCTCCAGTTTTTTAAATAATTTTATTTGATTTAATTTACTGCTGCAATGAAATACGAAATAATAAAACGATTATCACTGTACGTGAAAAGTAAGATTTTTAATGAAACTTTATAAAATTAGACCAAATATTAGTTGGACATTCAGTTCTATAAGAAGAAAATGATTAACTTAATGTTTATTAAATGTTTAATTAATAAATAACAAAATTTGTCCTTTAAAGTAACAAATAACAACAAATTTGTCCTTTAGAATATTTTCTAATTTCTGAAAACTATAAAAAAACTTTAAAAAAATTATTATTAAACTAAAAGAAAAACTATATCTTTTTCAAATTTTCAATCGTTAATAAAATGTTTAATTTTTTTTATTCATCTAATCAAGTTCAAGTAAATTTTTTAAAACTTGTAGTGGATAACATGTGATGTTAATACAGTTTTTTTTTTTTCAAATATTAATTCATTATTTTTTATGAATTAATTAAAAACTAATTTTCTAGCCTTTATAGTAGTTCTTTATAGTAATTATGTTTGTTAGGTCGGGGTAGCCTGGCTGGTGGGGCGCTGGGTTCGCATCGCTTGTGCTGCGAGTTCGAACCTGGTCACAAAGTTCTCCATGTCGGGAGTTATACCACTGGGAGTACTGAGTCAAAGGTGATCGTTATTCGCGTGTTCAGGGGTCCATTGTAAAGCAGAACATGAGGATAAAAAATGTAATTATTTAATAAAAAGTAACTAAAATATCATTTTTCCTAATATCCAAAGTAGGAATTGATTTTAAAAAATTGTTTTTGTATTACTTGTTTTAGATACGTCCTTTCATAATTTCCTCCAATATTCAAAGATTTAATCATATCTAGGTGCTTCTGGGTACAGCTCAAGGGCAGAGTTGTGGACCCCGTGTCAGTGCTCGTCTACTGGCTGAAATTCCGTGCGATATGAGCAAATCGAGTTACTGCAGCGCCCCTGGAAGTGCATATCCATGGTAAGAACTTTAACATTTTATTTAACGAATTATTTTACCAACAAGTTTTCAACTTCATTTCAGAACTGGTAGTTGCGTTTCCTTGCAAACAATCTTAGGAAATCCAAGAAATGCTTAATTAATTGAAATATCTTGATTAATATAATTGATAATGAAATATTTTACTTTTATCTTATATTAACTACTTTCAATCTGGGTTACATTTTCCGCTTTCTTTTGAACAACATCAGAGAAAATATTGTCACAAAAAGCAGCGGCGAGTTCACTATCAGTGGGTGCATGGTATGAAGACAGTCAGCAGGCCACAGTAGAAAACAACAATGGCATTAATTTCGCACAAAGTACACGAGCACAAACACGACGAATACAGACGACAATTATGTGAAACCGAAACGAGCACAGGACAGAACACTGCATCAGACATAAGTAGTAATCGATCACCACATACAAAGAGACTAGGCAGATTCCAGCAGGATAGGGTATCATTGACGCTCCAAACTGCTGAACTTCTCACTGTTTCCTCGCTTTAGCTGCCGAACTACTACCATACAACTGGCTACTCCAGGACTTGCATGCAGCAGTTCAGCATTCGCTTGATCTTCACATACTGATGGCATTCCGCCGTTACTTCGCTATCCTCACAGACTCGTTACTTGTCTTCTACTCCAGTTTCGCTTCCGGTTCAATTCAATTCACCCCACTGTAGCTTGAGACTGTCAGGAGGCGGGCCAAGAATCTTCTGGGTCAATCAGGATGCATCTAGGTTTCTATTGGAGGGATCATATAAATTCTTGAAGTTTATAACATTATCGATTTTTTCGCCAAAATTGCCTAGTTCGCCCCAAAATGGTCCCCAAGTTTGTCGTCAACCTGATCGTAAGATTTTTCTTACGATGACACTATTCGTGCGGGGAAGAAAAATTACAAATTTGTAACAACATTCATTTTATAAATATATAAGCCGGATTTAAATTGTGTTTTTAAGTCCCTTTTGTAAATATGGAATTAGTTAGCTCACATCTAAGGAAAGACAATTTAGAGAAATTAAAAATTCACTACACATCTCTTTATTGTTCAATCAAAAATATCTACAATGGATACAATATAAAAATATAAGCAACTTCAGATTAATAAGTTTCTTAAGAAGAAAATCATCGAATTGTTTGATGACGAGAATTTGAACCACTAAACGAACAAGAAAACAGCCGAAATCAAGCAATTTTACAGTTCTATGTTCTGTGTCATAGATTCAAACAATAATTCTGTTTTCTTTATATTTATTTATCGATACCAGATCTTTGTGGGGTACTTACGTATTAGACCGTCCAACTTTATCGCCAAATTTGAAGTTGTCACCAATGAGGTGCTAAACCGCCAATGATGGCAATCTGGCCATGGTGTAATCCGTTGATATTTATCACCAAATTTAAATCCGTCGCCAATGAGTTACAAAACATTGGCGATCGTTGGCGAAGACGGTCTAATACGTAAGTACTCATTGTAGTTATATAAATACAAAAAGAAATTACACAGTTATTGTCAACTTTTAATTTCAATCCTTCTTCTGATTTCCCAATTTATAGCGGAAATTTTTTTTATCGTAAATGTCCTCTTTTTCAGGAGTTCGGTGAAACGCTACATCAACGATAATCAAGGACTTGTTCGTCGCATGTACGGCGACGAAAAACACAGTTCCGTTCTACTCAACGAAATCGATGGCTTCAAACAGAGGTTCGACATGCTGCGGAATACGTACGACGGCTTCCGTAGCAGAACAGTCTACGGTCGCTCTGCCAGGGGGCACAAAACAAGTCGTCGTCAACCAAGACCCCAGATCTTCCCAGACGATCTCGAGTTACGACAGGAAGCCAGCAGTGCCGTTCCTGAAGAACCCGCAACGATATTCCGAGTCGTCACGGAAACATCCATTAAAGTCGGGGAGGCCATCACCAAATCTATGCCTACTACCCAAGAAACCACTGTGTCCTATGAGCAGGCATCAGAATTCGACAGTTACACCACTTCTTTCCCAACTACCAGAGAGCCAACAACTCAGACCACGACAGAAGACACCGTGGCGACAACCACAACCACATCTGAAACCACCCAGTACCCCACCACGCCACCCACAACTGAAACAGTGCCTAATACAGAAACGAATGCGCCAACCACCACCACGTCCGAAGCCACCACGTTCCATACCTCAACACACGTCAAAGAAGACATTCCATTGGCGATGCAACGCGTCGGTTATGAAGAGTTCGATGATGAATACGAATATGAACCGAGACGCAAAGTGGATCCATCTGTTATGCAGAACAGCGTGGAGGAGAAAATAAGGTACAAAGAAGAACTCGAATTGGACGTCAAGAGAACGGATCCTTTCAAAGCTGCAGCCGCCAGGCCACCAATCGATGAACTTATAGCAGAAGAGTCGGTGGAGGAAGTTCGTGAAGAGAATACAGCTGCCACTGAAGAAGCGGAAGACACTACTGAAGAAGTGCCCAGACGAGGAATGTAAGTTGAAAATTTCTTTTTTCGAAACAATATATGAGGTTTATACTTCTATTTCTAGTTGTATATTTGATATAGATTTTTGTTTCTAATGAGATATAGGATTTATGCATTTTTATCACCAGTTTTTAATTGGGTTTGATGATGATGATGATGTCGTGTCCGCTTTTTACGACGGAAAAGGGGGTGCAGTAGCTTCTGAGGGTATGGACCCCTAAACACCCGAGGGCAGAAGTCTGATTTCTAGCTCGTATGAGGATGAAACACACACCCACACGCTTGCACAGCCCCTTTTTACGGGGGAGGGGGGCAATTCCCACATCTTGTAGATAGAACACAGAAAAACAACCATACCCGAAACGGAATTCACAAAACACGAGGAAGACGCGCTACTCCCGTACCAGAAAGTCGGCTTGAAATAGGTTCATTAATTCTAAAAAAAACTTAATTATTAGAATGATTATATATGATATATTTATCTATTTATTAGAATGATTATGTATGATATTTTATTTTAAAATGTTAGAGTTTGCGAATTTATTTCAAATTGGTTGTAATTGGTTGTTCCATTTTCTAATTATATTTAAGATCTGTTTATATTTCTATTGAGAAATAAGATTTGTTTTTATTTCTAATGAGAAATAAGATTTATATATTTTTATCTTCAATTATGAATTCAGTTTATTAACTATGCATAAACAGGATTATTTATTAGAATTATTATGTCAGATATTTTATTTTTAGTAACATGCTCAAATCTGGGAACTTATTTCAAATTAGTCACAAATTTTTAATATTTTTATGATTACATATGATTTTAATCCTATTGGTTGTGTCGGCTTTCTGGCGCAGAGGTAGCGCGTCTTCCTCTTGTTCTGGGAGTCCCAGTTCGGGTATGGTTGTTCTTCTGTATGCTATCTGTGAGATGTGTGAATGTGTGCCTCTAAGTCTCATTCACACAAAGACTGAGGATAAAAACAAGCGGCTTCCTATTATACACTACAATTAAGCCGAGTTTCTTATCGTTCCAACTAGCCAAATTATTTTCCATCTCCTTTTAATACCTGCAACGTCACCCAGTGTGTCATTAAAAATTAAATGAACAGAGAATGCATGTATATCATAACTCATGTTTTATTTCAGCCTATAATAGTGTCAAAACCATTTTTTAAAGAAGAAAATCTCTGTAAATGGCTTTTCTCATTATCATATCTCATATGCCTGTAAATTCTGTAAATAGTTTTGTTTTTATTTTTTCTTACCGTAAATATTTTATTACTTAAAATAAAATTCCCGTAACATGCCCACCAAACTGTAAAGTGACCAGAATGGTCACAGATACGGGTGTATGAGATGGCATCCTGTTCTGTGCCTCCCTGTAAAAGAGGGGTTGTGCAAACAACTATGATGAGTGTGTAGCTAAGTAGTACTCTTGGCCCTAGTTGGCGCTACTTGAAACAGGAGACGCATATCTTCGGCTTAAAATCTGCTGTTACATCAGCTGTATTGACCCTGGCAAGAGTCATAAGTAACAACAACAACAACATATTTTAGATTCTTGCCATTCGACAATTAGTAATGAGCTTTATTTCATGCCACGTTCGTTAACATTATATATATATATATATATCCGTAAAATAAAAGTGTTTGTTAGAGAGGAACTATACATAAATTGCACAATAAATATCAATATTTTATTTCATTTGTTTATTTCTTATGAAAAATCTAATAAAAATGAAATTTGTCAATAAATATTATATTTATATTTAACTAAAAATGAATAAATGTATCTATCTATGCGTGAATCTCCTTAACAGAATGAGAATTATTTAAGATTGTTAGCTGATATAATAATGAGATTTCGATAATTAATATCCAAGATTAAAAAACATCTGACCAATAAATAAGGGATAGCGTTGGAGTAAATAATATATCAACAGTTTTTAAAAGATTGAGAAAGAATATTTTGCAGTTTTCTAATAAATATGTTGATATATGGAAAGTAATTTGTAAAACAATGAATCTAGATTTTGAATCTAGATTGATAGTTTTCGCGTATTGCTAAATACACGTTGTTCAAGATACATTAAGACCCAATTAAATGAAAACTGGAATATGGTAGTATTAATTAAACATAAATTAACGTTTTAATTAGAAAAACGATTGAAATGAAATATGCTATGCATATTTCAATGCATCATGTCAGAACATCATTTCTTGAACGGCTAAGTACCACGTGCTCGTGCGAGTTGAATTATATTTTTATTCACTTTAATTGTTTCATCAAATGAGTCACTTTAGTATTGCAAAAGATCCAAAAAAACTTTTGTCTCGCATTTATTGTTTACTAAAATAACCCATCTCCTAGTTATTTCATTTCACATAATCACGAGCTCAAAACGCCATTTTTCTAAGTTTTCTTTGCTGAAGTCATTAACTTATTTTTTCTTAATCAGAGCTTTTGTTAATGTAATGGCAACCCGTTATTAAAAGCTGATTTTTTGAGATGCTCGTGTAGATAATAAAATTTTTATTTTTCGCTAACGGATTTTTGTTGACGCCATAAACCTCATCCCAAAAACAACATCATGTTCTGACGTGATAATAATATAGATTATAATAGTTTTTATTGTTAATATCAAACTACATTTTAGATGAAAGAAATTCATTACTGCTTTGATACTTTTGACTGAAGTATAGAAATACACTAATGATTTTAGTTAAGAAACAATTTAAACATAAACACATCACAATTGTTTTTACAATCATTCACAATCATTTTGAAGAAAAACAATGAAATTTAATCATATCATCATATCTTAAAAGCTCAAAAATTCAAATAGAGGGGGAAATTTGCCAAAAAGCTGATCCCCTCAAAGCCTATAAAGCTGTATTTTGAACGGCCTGTTCTCCCTTTTTCCATAAAGGTCATCTCGTGAATTGGATATGCGCATCTGTACAATAGAATTTCTCAAATCGTAAAGTGGAATGAATATAGGAGAAATTCAATTTATCACCGCTTTTCGGTACGAGATTTCTATTGCCGTAGTAATAAGAACAGAGAAAAGAAAAAAGTAAAAATTGAAATCTGCTATGTATATTCCATGCTTCATGTTAGAACATAATTTCCTGAACGGCCAATCATTGAAGACATTTTACTTAATTAAACAAACTAATCTACTTTTTAAAAGATTTTTATTAATGTATGAAGAAAACATCTCAGCAAAAAGTGACAGATTTTGCAAACGAATGGATTAATCAAACAATTTAAACTATTTTTTAAAAAGATTTTTGTTCAAATTTGAAGAAAGCTTTCATAAAATTAAAAAGGCTGAAAAAAAAACATCTCATCAAAAAGTGGCAAATAAGAGAATTAAAAGATGTTTATTTCGAAATTGCAGCCATTTACCAATATTTTTCAATCTTCTAAGGCCTATTTTTATGAAAGTTGGAATTTAAAATTTCAATTTCTTGTCCACGCATTTTTGTTGACGCCAAAATCCTCATTCCATTGAACCCTAATTGAAAATGAGGATGGTAATGCGTTATTAAAAGTTGATATTATGAGATGCTCGTGCAGATAATAATTTTTTTAAAAAATTTTCGCTTTCGTATTAAAATTTTTATTTTTCGTCTACTGATTTTTGTAGATAATCAAAACCTCATCCCAAGAACAACATCATGTTCTGACATGATAAAAAAAATATCCTATAGATTACTATCCGGCTTATAACGTTTTAAAAAACAATCGTTAAAGCTCCACAATTAAATAATCGAAAAAAAAAAAGAATGTGGACTAAAGTGGTTCTGAAAAGTATATAGAGTATTTATATCAATTAATCTGAGAAGAAAGTATTTAAAAAAGGCATTCATTCTTTAAGAAGGTTAATTAACTTTTTAGAATCGACTGGGTTCTCATACTCGCCATTCAAGATGATGCATCATTTTGAAATTTTATTTGTTTATTTTTCAATCTTGATTGTTAAAAATTTTTAAAGTATAGTAAAATGTTGCAGATTAGTTTTTCAGGGAAATTTAACTTCAAAAATTATATATATTTATTTTTCTGAACAATAAACAACCCCTTGCATTAAGTGAATAATTATACATCGGATTACTTTTCCGATGGTGAAGGGTTGATTTTAAGAATAATATTTAGAAGATATGTGTTATATTTTTTTCTTCTAAGCATTTTTTTACTTCTATCATGTTAATATTCTAAAAATATATCCCTTTTTTTGAAAAAAAAAAAAACATTTTCAAAAATAAAATTTTTTACTATGTATTTTTTTTTCTATTATTTCAAAGATTTTTGATAGCTAAAACTTTGTCTCCAAATAGCTCTCGTCTGCCTTCAAAATTTAATATTAATAGTAAAATTAAATATTAAACTTTGAAGGCAGACGAGAGCTATTTGGATATGAGTATCTATCAGATGAAAAGGATGAAGAATGAACTATCGTGCCTCACTCCAAATTTTCATAAATATCAGAGGATGGATCTTTTACCTGATATTCAATCTTCTACAGAGGCTGGTCAGATTTCCAAATTTTCCGAGTTAGTTTTTTTAAAAATTATTGGATTTTATAATCATATATAAACATTAACCTCACTTTTTAGCACAGTAACAAACTTACTTCATTGTTAATCCTTTTCATGACTCACAGATTTAAGTTTTTAGACATTTCGATTTTGTAAACATTCCATATTTTGATATTATTATAAATTGATATAAATATTTTAGCCGGCGTCTTGACACAGGGGTTGCGTGCCTTCCTGTTAATCTGGGTGTCCCGGGTTCGAGTCCTGGGTAGGCCACGTTTTTTCTCCTGTGTTCTACCTGTGAGGTGTGTGACTGTGCCCCCTTGTAAAAAGGGGCTGTGCATGCGAATGTGCGAGTGTCATCCTCATATGAGCTAGAAGTCAGACTTCTAACCTCGAGTGCTCAAGGGATCCATACCTTCAGAAGCTACTGCACCTCCTTTTTCCATTGTAAAGCTGGCATGAGATCATCATCACTACAAATATTTTAAACTCAAGAATGTGGCACAGCTTAACCAAACATGACTTTTGTGCCATAAAACAATAAATTCAACTCAACTCAACTCAACTCAACTCCGCACTCAATTAGACCTCTAATTAGGTATCTTCAAATTCTAAAGTCCGGGTCACCAACACTTTGACCGGGAAGTAAATTTGTCATCAGATTAATTTAACGTCCCCACATATTCATAACATAACGTGAAGAAAACTAACGATTTTGTGTTGTGAAAGTTTAAGATGATCTTACGAAAGAGAGTGGAATGTTTATAATTATTAGATCTAAGACAGCAGGCTTTCTGGTACAAAGGAAGCGTGTCTTCCTCGTATTCTGGGATTCCCGGGTTCGAATCCCAGTTATGTTCTTCTGTGTGCTATTTCTGTGTGCTATTTGCATCATGCTTACTATTAAACACTCGGTATGCGTTAGAATTTGAGGTTTTGTGAAAGAGGAAGACGAGGTCGGAATTCGTGAGCACGATGTAGTGGGAATATAAGTGCCAAAAAATGCGTTAATTAAATACTCGTTTCTGGATTGCTGTCTTCCGCGTCTGATCGTTTCCCTAGATAACGAAGAATTTATATCTCTTCAGGAATAAGATACACGTCATGCTGTCACTGTATGCAAAAACTGGTTTGAAGACACTAATCACATTTCACTAATAGAATAACCTGTGAATGACTGTAACTGAAAGAAAAATCCATAATGATAACTAAAGAAGATACATAGAAACCAGCAATTAACAAAAAAATAATTAAAGCAATAATTCAAATAAGGTTGTTGTTACTTATGCCCCTTGTTTATACAAGTTTGCTGACAATGTCAGGGATTTTAAACTGAGATTGTACAGTAACTTCTGAAGGTAAAGGCCCCAGAGTACCCCTAGGCAGAAATCTGATTTCTAGCCGGTATCCTAGCATAAAGATACCTCGGCTACCCCGTGATCTGGGAGTCCCGATTTCGATCCCCGGTTCGGGCATGGTTGTTTTTCTGTGTGAGATGTGTGAATGTGTCCCACTGTAAAAAGGGGCTATGCAAGCGAATGTGATGTGTAGCTAAAGTCGTAGTCTTGGCCCTAGTTGGCGCTACTTCAAAACAAGAGACGCTCATTCTTCGGCTTAAAATCTATTGATGTATCAGCGGGGCTTGTTAATGGCAAGTGCCATAAGTCACAACAACAGATCCAAGACAATATAAAATCCTGATTAGATTATAAGGTACATACTAAAGCAAAAGAAAAATTTTATTTACAAAAAAAAGTAATTTCTTCTTTTCAAAAACTTATATCTTAATAATGACCATAAGTTATGTTCTATCATCCACAAAGTATCAAAATACTTGAAATTATGCCAAAAAAATTAATATTGCATTGTTTCTTTTTAGAAATGCCTGTCCTGTGAAGAATGAGGTAATCGCTCCTTACTGGGCCAATAACACACGCGGTGAGACGTTGGCACTTTTGAACGTCCATCCATTTGAACAATACGTTCATTTCGAAAAATGCGCGTAAGTATATTTTTTTTCACAAAGATTTAATGTTTGCTAGTTTACTTTTTTCTAATTTCATCGTTTTCATTTAATTTATTAATTTTACATATGCCGGCGTCCTGTCACAGAAGTAGCGTGTCTTCTCCATGATCTGGGCGTCCCGGTTAGGGCATGGTTGTCCTATCAGTGTGAATCCCTCCCTGTAAAAAAGGGTTGTGCAAATGACTGTGATAAGTGTGTAGACAAGTCGTACTCTTGGTCCTAGCTGGCGTAACTTCAAAACAAGAGACGCTTCAAATCAATAAATTTTTTAAGATTAATTAAATTTCTGAAATGTGTTAAGGAATTTATTGTTATAAAATTTACGAAAAGAACTATTTATATTGTTATAGTAACAAAATCATCATATATATTTCTATTCCAAAAACAATAAAAAGCGAGCAGTGGGTAATAAAATAATTGTATTGATATATATATATTGTAACGTTTCTAGCGAAGCGGAATCGGATTGAATGGACTTTACTTGAGGGCTTCACAAACAAATTTATTTACAGCTATTTACAGATATTTACAGGATGACTTGAGAAAGGAAAATTCAGATAAAAACAATCCTGCAGTCAACAGTCACTAACAGCGTAAATACAAGCCTTACGCACAATAAAAATAGACTGCAAAACAGCTATAGCACAGTAAACAGCAAATCACAGCGAGTTCAATTATACAACGTTAACAGCAAACGTAAACACAGCTCAATAATCTCTATTCCAGCGGGACGCTACTCTTCCGAAAGGAAACCTATAACTAACTGCCGGAATTACGGCTACTCATCCCTTATATAGCCGAGCAAGCGCGTGCCCCAAAACAAGCGAAGCTTCATGCACCATCCAGTGGCAACCAGTCTATCCCTTTCGCCAAACAAACCCGGCTGGCAATAGCTCCTCGTCAAACGTCGCCAACTTCGACATACTTCCGTGGCGCTCGCCCGCTTGTAACAATATGTTTTCTCGATATAATATCTTAATATCGATAAAAACGACATAATCGATAATAAGATATCTAGTAACAAATATAAACTACAATCTGCATTTAAATTTGTACTATTGTTAATTTAAATAAAATTTTTGCATTCCTTATTTCATTCAGAGTACATGGAAAACAAATTCCGTTCATTTTTTTTTTCGAAATTCTTTCGTGAAATATTATTTTGCATTCCATTATTTTTTTAGGTTTGAGAATCACCAGATGCTATGCAGAGAAGGTTGCCGTTGTGAGCAGCAATATCGCTTACATCGACTTCTTGCCTTCGATCCAAAAAACGAATGCCGAGGGATTTTCTCTGATTGGTTCCGCTTTCCTTCCTGCTGTGTATGCATTTGCTATGACCTGACGCCAGACATGCCACGGTCCAGAAGAAAAGGAAGAATAGAACGCTAAATTACGATTGATTTCCGTCCCAGATTTTAACCCCTTAAACGGTTTGGCCGTACTTGCATCGATTTATTGAATTTTGATAGTTATAAACAAAAAATGAATCATTCATAATTTAATAGTAAAATGACTTTGAATACGTAGATAAGCTAAGTATTTCATGGATTTCCACTTGAATCAAAATAAGAAAATATTCCCAAAATAGAAGGTGTCATCTTATTAGATTGTAAGGAAAATAAACCGGTTAAGGGGTTAAAGAACATAAAATAATGACAAACATGGACTGCAAACATAATTTCTACAGATTATGATTCTTGACAAATCCGGTCTAATAGACCAATGAGATTTCATTAGACATTTAAGAAAACTATATCTTGGTTATTCTTGAGCACCATTAGAAGACTTTTATCGTAAATCTTATTATAAAGATTGTGATAAACCTAAATTAAAATCACATAAGAATTCCATTACAGATTTTTGTTAGAATTATGATTGGGAAAAATCTGGAATTAAAATAACAAGGGGATTTCTGTACAATTTTTATGAATAATATTTTTTGACAACCCTGATATAAAACTACGATGGAATTTCATTACAGATTTCTAAGAATATGTCTTCACAAAATTAGATTGATACTGCAGAAATTCAATCTGATATTTCTAAGAATACTTGCATATTAACAAACTTTATCTAAAAGTCACAATCCTGTTTTGTTTTTTTATATGACATTTTCCTAAACTAATCTGGCTGGGAAAAATTCCATGACAGAACTGGATTATGGTAAATTTATATTTGGATATCATTAGATAGTAACTTTAAATTCCTAAAATCACTTTATTTTGGTAAACCATCTAAAAACTACGAAATCTTTCTTGAATTTCTTTAAAAATTAAATTGATACAATTCAATCAATGAGTATTTTATGGTAAATCTTAAATTGGTTAGTTCAATAAGGTATAAATAATAAAAAAATAAATTGATTATTTCTGAAATCATTATTACAAAACTAGAGTAAGACTAAACCAAGATTTTGCAACTGATTTTCACTTGAAACTGAGTATTTACAATTTGTTTTTGTAACTTCACAAACTCAAACTAAGACTGGAATTTTAACAAGATGCCTTCCGAAACATTCCAACGTCTTTATTTTGGACAGATATCAAAAGATCACGTGACAGAATCTACCCAATAGAAACTTAATATTACTTGATGTTGACGCAACCACAGCTTGAAGTTTATTAGGATTGGGAATTTCAAGGGGAATTGCTGAAATCGGAATGATTAACCTGCTGTAATGAAGAGCTGGAATATTATATTTGCATAGAGATAAAACGAATATTAGAGATCTGAAGTATTCCTACGAAAGGAATACTTCAGATCTCTAATATGAGTTAAATACCATCTTTTTTGTGTGTGTGGATTAGAAATGTTGTAATTTGAGCCATTTTGTGGACAAAATGATATCTTATAGCATCCTGTATCCAAGTGCAGGAATTATAGTGGACAATTATTCCTCAGAAGAATACAGGATATCATAAAATCCTAAATATATAATAATTGCATCGTAATTTTATCAGAACTTAAACATGTCTAAGGAAACGAAGATCTGAAATCACTATATTTATTTGAAGCCATTTATTTATTTATTTCAAACTATTATTATTCTATGTCAGATTATTTATTTCATTGCATTTTTGTGTAAGATTGTTTGTAAAATAAAATTATAATCGAAAGATTCTGATTTATTTTTTGATACAAAAAAATTCATAATATTAATCAAATATTCTTTACTTTTAGAAAATTCTAACCATATTTTTATGCATGACTAGGGGGCTTTCCGTCCCTTTCCTATTCGCTGGCCAACCCCAATGTTATCCAGTATTATACGGATACTCACATGTCTAATTAGTAAGATTTTTAATTCGACTAACCATTTGCTTAATTCTGGAAGCTCAATCTTTCTATGGTGAGAACATACATTCTTAGATCAGTAGGTATACTTCCTAGTCAAAACTTAAAACATCACAATGACGATATCCTTTGCTTGTAAATCTAATATCTAAATTTTGAATCAATTTTTCACATTTTGCCGCCAACTTATCAGCTTTTCTTCCCAATTTCTAGCTCTGTCTGGATTCGCATTTTTTACCATATAAGAGCATGATTTTGTTTTTGAGATGAGGTTTATGGAGTCAACAAAAATCCGTAGTTGAAAAATAAAAATATTATCTGCAAGAACATCTCAAAAAATAGCTTTTAATAACATTTTGCCCTTACAAAAGTTCTGTTTAAAAAAATCATTTTAATAAATGCAGCAATTAAAACCTAGAGCAATGTCATTTTGAGCATGTGATTATATGAAATAAAATAAACAGGAAATGTGATGTTTTGTGAAAACAATCAATGCGAGACAAAGTTTTTTTGGATCGTTTGCAGTACTGAAGTGACTCATTCAAATGAAACCATTAAAATGAATAAAGTATATAATTCAACTCGCGCGAGCACGTGGTGTTTGACTGTTCAAGAAATGATGTTCTGACATGATACGTTGAAATATGCATAGCAGATTTCATTTTTATCTTTTATTCTCATTATTACTTAATCTGATATCCTAGGATGCCCCATCACCATTTTTTTAAAAAAAATATCAAGGTTAACACATGTATTGATTAGGTATTCATACCACCCGATGACAAAAAATGTCTTGAAAGCTATTGTTAGTGTTAATCAAACGGTGTTATAAAAGTTGAATTGCCAAAAAATATTGTTACTGTTAATTACTTTTGTTTTTTTGTCACAATTTCACTATACAAATGCAATATAAATAGTTACTAAAAGATACTAAATTGCATTAAATATTTCTAACAATACTGGTAAAAGAAATCTCAAATGTCATAGGTCAGGTGACTTTTATCTACCAATCATTTGGCTGATAAAACACATCTTAAGATCTTTGCTGCCATATTAATAGTTATATTCAATAAATAATTTCCATTTAAAAATGAATTGCAATAAACTATGAATATGTCTATTAATTAATCTATTAATAAACTATTAATATGATTTTATTTAAAAAGCAATAAAACGCCATCTTAGAACTCCATTACGATCATTGGATTTTACCACATATACAATAACTTCCAGTAATAGTGAACTTTTCGTTGAAATTACTTTTTTTTTTCAACTTAAAATCGCTTGATCTCCAAAACTTAGTTTGATAGCTAGAAAAACTGAAAATGAAAGTTTAAAAAAGTTATAATTAGAGAGATATAGAATTCTCGTGTTTATTTCAAATTGGTTCAAACTGTTTAATGACTTAAATTAATAAAGACAAATAATCACTTAAAAACAATAATTTTTTCGCATGATAATTTGAAATTTGCGACTGTAAATTTCATTTTTTTTTCATTTTAGTTTCGTTATCTATAGAAGATATAAAAATGTGTATATTTTTGATGACTGATTTAGTTCAAAATTTGATACTGATTTCATTTTGGTGCAAAGACTATATAGAAAATCTAATATAGCTGCCATTGTTAGAGTTATTATGTTATACAGGATGGCAAGGAATAACTTACATACACACAGAGACATAATTCCAAAAATGAGTGTTTATGGCTTCAGTGTGGTTTGAAAAAAAAAGATTGGTGAAGATATTAGGATAAATTGTTTCGTTACTTAAGTACCATCCTTTTGTTTACTTGGTATCTAAGAAAAAAATATCAAAACAAGATTGCAATAAAAAGACTCTCTATAAAAATCCCAAAAACCATTTGGGATAAAAAAATTATTACGAATATAGGATCAATTATATTCATGTGATTGTGAATCATCCGAGATTTGTTTACGAGCGCACTAAAATAAGTGTTTCAGATGCATCAGAAATAGTTTCTAGAATGCATGCTGCATACAAAAAAATGTGACTTAGAAAAAAAGATAGAAAATAGATAGAAGATATACCTTAGAAAAAAAAGGAAAAGAAATAGGTAGACTCATAGATTGAAGATTTGACTTTTAAAAAAAGAAAATAGATAAAATCATAGATTGAAGATGTGACAGAAAAAAAGAGAGAAAATTTTTTAATGCATAAAAAATAGATTTATTAAAGTTTTCATATTTATTGATTTTAAAACATTAGAAATTCATACATTTAGATTTACAAATTTCTGACTAGGAAAAAAAATGAAAAACCTGTTTGCTACATATTAAAAAGTAAATGGCTACTTTGTATAAACTTATGAAATTTTTGTTACATTTATTACTCGTCTTCTTTCAATATAATTGAAATAATAGAAATTTTTTGTTTAACGTATAATACTTAAATTGTTCAAAATGTTTCTATCTGTGTATCCATTATTTGAATAAATACATTACTTCACATTCAGGCAAATAAGTATATTTAAAATGAGTTTTTGAACCAACAATTCAAGAAAGTGCTTTGCTAAATTAATTAAGCGTCACTTATTAAAAAAAGCACGAGAAGGAATGAAATCATTCTTAAAAATGAAAAAATTATTAAGTGAAAAACAAGATAGAAATACAATTTAAAAAGTACCTACATGTACAGATTTTAAACTGCAACCGTATATTAGCTATATATATTTTTTGCAAAAATTAGTTTTTTTTATTTTCGTTTTATTTCATGCAATATGTTTCTAACTGAGAATTCAAAAATGTTTAATCAATTTTTGATTTGTCAAAAGGGCATCATCGTGTCAATTTTTGGTGATTAATGTAAACAAAAGCATGTTCAAAACTAAAAGCAGCTATGCTGCCATCTATTGAATTTTTTGTTAAATTTTCTTTAAATCTTTAAAATAATTAGTGATATGATATCGTTTATATATTTTTATTTTGCTTTTTTAAAAGTAAATACTCCTCAATTTTTAATTGTATGACTTATTGGGGATTAAGTGTTAAGTGAAAGTTCATCCATTATTATATTAAATTACACATTTTCTTTGGTTAAAAATAATAATACACTTGCTTTCTAAATGAATTTTCAGCATTTAGTAAATAAGTTTACGAATATTTATTTTTAAAAAATTATTTCTGTTTTTAATTTCATATAATTTTTACAAAATTTAATAGAAATGGGAATTTTGGGTATAGAACAGCAAAAATTGCAAAGCTTCAAATAATTTTAAATTCAAATGATGATGTAATATGTATTCCAGTTGACTGAATACGTTGTAACTTTTAATTATTTCTGCATTTCTTCTGTTAACACAAAAAAATAAAAGCAGGCTTATAAAAAACAGTAATTTCAGTACAAAATTTTATCGTAAAACAAACAATTTTCTATATATATTTTGTAAAGCAGTTTTAAGAACTGTGTGATTGTTTACATTTATTACAACAATATGTTGAATGGTGTCAGATATATTCATTTAATTTTGTTTCTTCTAATAAATACATAGTATTATTCCACTATAACTTTTTTGGTAAATTTGTGACAGTAGAAAGCATCTTTTTACAGACATTAAATTTTAAATTTTATTTTTAAAAAAAATTGTGTTATACCCTATTGTATACTATTTTCAATTTAAACTTTTTATGATCTAGAAATGTTAGATTATTTTTTCACCATCATATTTCCTTATCAATAAGTGTTTTTAATCCAGACACATAAAAGAAATGAATTAATTTCAAATATATATTTACTGTGTAGCATTCAATTAAACAAAAAGAATTTCCCTTAGTTATAATAATCTTTAAACGATTAATTTTAGAGTAAAAATTATTTAAGGTTGTATAACATTCCTTATGAACAAAAAGGTTAAAGATCTTAGGTTTATGGATAAATGTTTTACGGAAAAAATCTGCAACATGAAATCATGATTCCATGAAGTAGTTACTTGTAAATATATGTTAAAAATGCATTTTTACATGATTATTTTCTATCGAGGTGGGGATGCCGTATTCCATCCTAAAAAAAGATGGTATGGCAATCAGGAGCGTTGTAGCTGGATAAGGATTTAAAATATTAATATGTACAAATATTGATAGATTTTCAATTAAACTACGACTCAAAAATCTAGAATAATAAAATTGAAAAAGAAACTAAATTTCTGTTAAACTGCTGAATTTTTTCAAATTTTTCTCATAAATATCGTGATAATATAGGGGTGTTAGTGAATGTTTCGTAATAATTAATCAAATACTCAATTTTTCGTTGGTTAAAGACTCTATTTTCATTGCACATAAGGAATATAAGGCAAACAAATAACTCAAAAACACGTCAAATTTGTTAGTTAAACTGAATTTAAAACAACCAAAACATGGAAAAAAGCATTTAAATAAATTACTGGTATTAAAATATGTTATGATACTTCTTATTATATGAAAATTGATTTATAATCGAATATTTGCTTTTTACCATCTATGTAGAAAAAAATCCGTTTTCCAAAATGGCTACTCTCATATTCCAACAATATTTAAATAAATTTGTAACTTCTTTAACAATTAATACTTATGGAAAAAATTCAGCTTTTGTGATTTTAAAAAAATCGTTTGGAATAGCATATTCTAATTATTTACATATGTAACACGAGATTTAATGTTTTAAAAAAACTATTCATAGCAGATGCGCGTCAGTTTATAAACAATCGTACGTAAGGTCGTACAGACAAAACATTTCAAGCAAAAATGGCTGATGCTGTTTTCTTTATTTTATATTTTGCCGCTTGTTTTGTTTTGTATTTTAAATAAAATATGAAAAAAAAATTCAAAGCAATAAATGAGAATTTATACATTATTAAGTGCAGGAAAATTATAAAGAATAATTTAAAAAAAGATTAAAGATTCAAAGAAGGGAAGTGGAAATAATGTTATAAAATACATAATCATAAGCCTAACATAAAATATAAAATAATTAGGAAATCTATTTTAATTATAAGATGATAGTAAATAATAATATAATTTAATAATAAGGTTCAAATATATTAAATATTCTATGATTAGTAATAAGAAGTAATGCATAAAAGTTTACAATGGAAAATGATTAGTAATGTATAAAAGGAATCAAAGCTTCAAATTAAATATAGATAAATGTTATTACACAAAAAAATCCCAGTATTTTTTAAACAATATTCTTGATTCAAATTTTGTAGTCTTACGTAATATTGGTTATAAAATCCCGTCATTTTTTGGAATGAATGTTTCCCACTTTGATTTTTTTTATAAAAAGAACTTTGACATATCAGTGTACAAACATGTTTAGTTAAAAGATTTGGTTATCTTTTCTAACCAAGTTATAAGTTCTAACTAAGTTTCTAGCCAAGTTATAAGCTAGTATTTATATATCTTCATTATTATATTCTTAAATTTTGCATTTTTGAATTAGTATTTTTTAATTGTTCATTAATTGCGAGTTTTGCAATTTGTTGATATATCCTAAGTGAGATTTTATTTTAATTATTACTGGAAATTCAATTTTCCTGAATTTTTGCTGATATATAGCAAAATTTCAAAACTAATCACAGAAAAAATTTAGAAGAATGAAAATTTCGCCAATTTGAAATTGGAGTATGTCAGATTTTTCAAAAATAGCTTTAAAAAGGTAATTTGTTTAAAAAATATTTTAAAGCAACTACCTTAAAATATATTTCATTTTTTTACATATTATGTAATACTAATAAACGCGATATTGCTTCGTTTATTTTTCTGGGTAAATACATTATTTGAGTCTAAAAACATTGTTTTTTGTATACAAATAATAATGGAGGAAAGCATGGATTTTTAAATAAACTATGAATATTTATTGGCTATTAATTATTAGTTGATAGAACTGTTGTCCATTACAATTTTTAGTTGATGTAATTAATAAAATTTAATAAATAAACATCGGAGTGTAGGAGTTTAATATTTATTAAAATAATAATAATAATAATAATAAATTTTAAATATTTTATTAGTGCATGAAACAGTAGAACTGCTCATTTTATTTCTATTTAGCTTACGGTGAGTTTTTATAAATATTACGGAATGATTCAATTAATTTTTTTCTTAAATTTATTACAAAAATTTAAATTTACTACCAAGGAGTAAAATTATAATTATATTAATAGCTGAACTAATCATTATGTTCCGAAAACGTCAAAAATATCATATTGTCATCAAAAATATACTTAAACAAAATTTCAAAAATATAGCAGAGAAAGAGAGAAAAAAAATGTACTTTTCCTGCGCGAAATATCAACAGGGAAATTTGGTGGAATTCTACAATATTTGGCGATTTTTTCCGGCCTCCTGGCTAACGGAAATGTACCGTTAAGTATCCACTGCAATATTCAATTGTTTTTTAAATGGAAAGCATCAAGTTATATAAAGTTGAATTAACATCTTTTTGAAAAGAACGAAACATTATCTATCATGAAAATCCAGCTGCAATTACTTCGATCAATTTTCAATTCCGAGAAGACACGCAAAATTTCATTTTTACAGATATACACTTAAAGGCCATAAATATTGCTGATTTGCTTTATTATTTTTATTGAGAGCAAGAAAACAAGAAGAAAAAAACATGCCACCAGCCACAATATTTTTGCTAATCTATATCAGCTTATTTTATTAACTGGTTTTTATTTTCAATAGCATCTATTAAGATCATTGGCCACATATAAAATGGAATTTTTTAAAATAGTTGGTTATTTATCTTCTATCAGTCAAAGAAAAAAGTGAAAACATCTTAAATTTACTGACAGTTAGACTTAAATGGAAACAAAAAGCATGGTAAATGTACTTTAAAAAAATCATAGTTAAAATAAGATGTGATAAGGTGCATGGTTTTTTTTTATCTTCAGAGAAAAGATATCTTTCGATTTCTCAAATTAATATGAACTCTGATTAAAGAGTCAGTGTGAATCAATTGAAAAAAGATTTTGAAGTCAAAGAATCAAGTGAAAGCTCTGATTAAGCTTTAGAAGATCTCTCTGCTCTTTATGTCAGACGAGCTGAATTGGATTCCATGTGGAAAATGAATATTATTTTCTATTGTATTTATGTTACTTTCATACATACTTCCGAGCTTAATTCTATTCTTCACTAATCTATTTCATTCAAATCACTCATTTATTATTTATTCACTTGATTCAAACCGTCAACTTCGCTTGATTCAACTGCAGACTTCCAAAAATAGTGCTTTCAGAGATAATTTAGAGTGAATTTGCAACCTGATTCATTACTTTTTCGTATCCCAATTTGATTAAAAGTATAATAAAATCGTTATTTAATTGGCATTTAGTGTTTGTCAATTTTTTTCTCTGTCACCGAATACTTTTATGATTATTATATTTTATCCAAAAATCGCATACAAGACGCCTTTTTTATAAGAGCAGATGTTTGTTATGACCTGCGACATTTAAACAGCAGCTGGTGATCATGGTCCTGTTTAGCTATGAAACTTTAATTACTTTTTTTATTAGCCATGCAGCCATAAATATATACAAAAGCGGCACATTTTATTTAAATGATGATTTAATTTGTTTTATATACTTATTATTTAACCTATTAAGTATGATTTCTAACATACGTATTTTAATTTAATATAATTAACATCTCATTATTCTCATAATATTTGGTAGGCAAATTCTTGAAAAAATCAACAAATTAGATAAATTATATAT